>CM035407.1:119481778-119586778 GCA_020310875.1 Ceratopteris richardii
ATCTATCTATCTATCTATCTACCTATCTACTTGCTTCATGTTTTGAGACACTACCATGGCTTCACCAAATTTTTTTCTAGAGTGGTTTTAGATGACCGTTAAGGTCTCTCTTTGGGGTTGCATCCATGTGGGGAAACAAGTACCTTCCGTGTAACTAACATAGACAATATTATCTTTCTCTGCAATCTTCTTTGTGCATACAAATCTCTTGAGTCATGAAACAATAAAATGAATGAGGTTCTGATCTATGGATAGAATTTCATGATGGAGAGTGTTAATCTCCCAAAAGAACAAGTTATCCTTGAAGTTAGAGCACCTCTATATCAAGAATAACTTAAAACCTTCACCAATTTGGAGGATCAATACTCAACTACCAAAATCTTGAACAAACTGTGAAGAAGATGTCTACACAAAAAGTCTACTGCACATAACTCATTCATTGACTTATCAAACGTGTTAAGTTTTTTATAAAACTTTGTAGAAGGTGTCGCCTACAGTTTGCGCACCTTGTCCAAGTGAAATCATTCCAAAAGACTCAGTAGATCTTGAGAAATGATCTCAACAAGTCACCTATGTCTAAATTTGTAGTTCTTAACAATCGAATTTGACACCTGTAACTTCTAAAGCTTGGTTCTCCTAAACTAGAACCCGTTTATGCAAATGCTTTTAGCCATAGATGGCATACTTGCCAAATTAGATTTTGAACCCTCATTTGTGTAAAAATTTACAGTGTATAGTGAGAACTGATCATTTCTTTGACCATCGGAATTGCGCCTGTTTCAAAAGACATTTAACACTTCCTCACATATGAATGTTCCTACTCATAATTCTCACAGCCTGTTTACAATTAGGCGCTCGAACTTTAATCATAGACTCATTAACTATGGAGTTAGAAACCTACAAAAGGATTCTTGAATTGATCAAGCACAGAAAGAGAACACACAGAAAAATCGGGTGCAACTTTTCTTCATTATTGAAAAGTTTTACATCTGGATGAAAGAGCTATCTTACTCACTTCACAAGTGTCTAATGACTTCTAATTCTCTTCAATTCTTGATCTCTCACACTCTCTCATATTTGCCTCGACATTTTTCCTTGTATATATAGATAAATATGTACAAGTTCATAACCATACAAAAGTATGAGTGAGCAAACTCTAAGTTAATGTACATATGTATACATATCATCATTCTTTGAACATATACTTTCTTCATGCTTGATGACCTGATCTTTTCTCCAATCCTTGACTTCAAAACTTCATCAAAACTTCAATTGTTGATTGTCTTGCACCAACAATTTCCCCTCAATCATCAATTGAGGTTTTCTCTACCTTCTTTATACCTGCCATGTCTTTGAATCTCTATAGCTTTGGTCCATCCAAGTTTTTTGTTAGCATATCAGCTATCTAATCTTTTGTTGAAGTATGTATAACTTCAATCTCTTCATCACCTTCTCTCTTAGAAAATGATACTGAATCTCAATGTGTTTAGTCCTGGCATGAAAAACAGGATTAGCAGCTAAATACAATGAACTCATGTTATCTCCATGAATAGTGGGTGTACTCTAAATGATGTCAAAACTCTTCATAAGAGTCTTAAGCATATCCCTTCTTTTGTAGCTTCAACCATACCTTTGTAATCAGCCTCTGTGGATGATAAAGCAACTGTATGTTACTTCTCTGAACACCATGAAATTAACTTATCTCCCACATAACACAAGTATCCATAAGTTGATCTCCTATCATCAGGATAACCTACCCAATTTGTATCACTATATATCTTGATGTTTGTATCTGATGTAAAACCATAATACAAACCCTCTTTGAGTGTACCCTTAATGTACCTCAACACTCTTTGTCCTGCAACCCAATGTTCTTTCCTAGGACAATGCATGAATTGAGATAATACTCCAATTGCATAAGACAAGTCAGGCCTAGTTAATGTAGCATAGATCAAACTACCAACGAAACTCTAATATAGCTTCATGTCTTTGAATTCTTCTCCTCCATATCTGCTCAATTTGTGATTTACCTCCATTGGAGTAGCTGCTACCTTGCAATCATCCATTTTAAACTTGATCAACAAGTTTTTCAGATACCTTTCTTGAGTTACATACACTCCATGTTGAGTGTATGAGATCTCCATGCCCAAGAAATATGACAAATCTCCCAAGTCACTAATCTTGAACTCTTTCTCCATTTGCTTATTTAGGCTTTGAATTCCTCTCTCATCTGTACTTGTAAGAATTATATCATCAACATATATGCACATGTAAATGAACCCCCCATCACTTGCTTTAACAAGCAAGCTACTATCTGCTTTAGATACTTGAAAACCAAGTTCCTTCAAGAACACAAGTCTATAATACCATGCCCTTGGGGCCTGCTTCAAACCATACAAAGCTCTCTTGAGCTTACATACATGATCAGGATATCTTTCATCTCTGAACCCTTGTGGTTGCTCCATGAAAACATCATCTGAAATATAACCATTTAGAAAAGCATTCTTCACATCTAATTGACATAATTTCCAACCTTTACATGTAGCAATAGCTATGAGTGTCCTGATGGTTGTCATCTTGCCATAGGACTATAGGTCTCATCATAATCTATACCATATGTCTGAGCAAATCCTTTCATAACAAGTCTAGGTTTATACCTAGACACACTTCCATCTGCAAACCTCTTTGTCTTGTAGACCCATTTGCATCCAATGATCTTTTCACTATTTGGTTTAGGAACCAAATCCATCTATCATTCTCCATCAATGCATCATACTCTTCCTGCATAGCTTTCTCCAAATTTTCCTTACCTTTTGCCTCTTCATATGTAGAAGGGTCTTCATCTGCCTTTACCATATAAGCATAATCTTTAGTAGAGAAAAAAGAAGTGTCATAGCTATACCTTGTAGGTTTCCTTTTGTGTCTTGATGACCTTCTGAGTTCTACACTCCTTGAGGTTTCTGGTTCATCACATTCCCGATCAAACCTTGGCACTTCTTCAACTTCAACGTGTACTTCATTGTTCTCTTCTTCATCAAATATCTGAACCTTTGATTTACCTTTCTTTTGATTCACAACTTCCTCACAGCTGCATAAATATTGATTGTACCTACATACCAAGTACCTTGCTCATCAAATGTAACATCCTTTGATACAAGGAATTGTTTTGTGGATGGACTCCACAACCTATATCCCATCTGCTTATCATCATATCCAATGAATACATACTTTTCAGCTTTAGGTTCCAATTTGTGCCTCAATTGAGATGGCACATATGCATATGCCAAACATCCAAATACTTTGCAATGATCTAGAGTAGGTCTCTTACCCCACCATGCTTCATATGGTGTCATACCCTGCAAAGTTTTACATGGTAATCTATTGACAAAATATGTAGTTCTATTTACAGTCTCAACCCACAAATAATTGGGACAATTTTTCTCCTTCATCATAGATCTTGCAAACTCAACAAGAGTTCTATTCCTCCTTTCTGCTACACCATTTTGTTGAGGAGAGTATCTGCAAGTAACCTCCCTTTTTATATCTGCATTCCACAAGTAATCACTGAACTCATTAGAGAAATACTCTCTCCCTCCATCTGACCTTAGTCTCTTCAACTTTTGACCTGTGATTCTTTCTGCATACACATGATAATGCTTGAATGTACTGAATACCTCTGATTTATTTTTGATCACATAGATAGTGATCCATCTGGTAGCATCATCAACATAAATTACATAATACCTTGAACCATTGATACTAGAATCCTTTGATGGTCCCCACACATCTGTGTGTACCAACTCAAGCTTCTCTGAATACATAAAACCATGCTTGGAGTAAGATTTCTTATGATCCTTACCTAATTGACATGCCTCACATCTGTATGTCATATGTTGACCTGCAACATTAGGCAATCCAAGCACTGAACCATTGTTAACCATATCTTTAATACCTCTTTCATTAAAATTTCCAAGCCTTTTGTGCCAAAGATCTAACTCAGAGATCTTATGTCCTCCATAGGTGAACAAGGCATGACCAACATTACCTTGAATCTTCAATGTGAACAATCTTCCTTCCTTCTTCCCTGAAACAATTTGTTTATACCCATTGCTAGGGTCTTCCACAAAAACTCCTTCATTAGTGAACCTAACTTCATAACCTTTTTCAACAATTTGTCCTACACTTATCAGCTTCTTTGGAATTGTAAGAACATACAAAACCTTACTCAAGAGAGTACTTCCATCCTTGGCCTTCACTGATCCAATTGAATTCCCATTGTGCTTTGTATTATCACCTATTTGAACTACATGATTAGTTACCTTATTTTCCAAATCAATGCAATGTTGCCACTCAGGTGATTGCTACACCTTGAGTCAATGTAGAAGACTCATTGGTCTTCACTTTGCCTTTCACAAGTTGCATTCATAATCAATGTTGAATCCTTGTTCTGATCTAAAGCATAATCGTAGTAGGTATTGTTGTATTGTTGGCTTTGGAATCCTCTACCTGCATTTCTTCCAAAATAACCTCTTCTACCTCTACCTCTGATATTACCTCTTTGATTTCTTCCATCTCTTCCTCTTGAATTAAAGTTCTGATTATATCCACCATTATTTTGAGGATTATGCAAACAATCATGAGCTAAGTGATTTGTCTTACCACAAATCCAGCAAGCTTTGACTCCATCTTTATTACTTCTACCTCTTCCTCTACCTTTGCCACCTCCTCTTCCTCTTAGGAAGTTAGCTTGGCTAGTTGTACCTTCATCTTCATTTGCTAGTTGCTTCCCTTTGCTATTCTTCTTTTTATCCTTTGAATACATTGCTTGACCTGCACTCTTATCACTTTCACCTTTGACATCTTGTTCAAAGGTTAGCATGTGTCGTAGCAACTGATTCAAATCATGAGTAAAATGATCTAGTGATAATTCAGTAGACAAAATGAATGGTTTCCATTTGTCATCACCTCTCAAACCTGTGAGGATTTGGCTTACCAATTTATCCTCCTCAATATCTTCATCAACTGCTCCTAATGCATCTGCAATGTCCTTCATTCTTGTTACATAATCTGAAATGGATTGAGAGGCCTTCTTCTTGAATGTGGTAAACTCTGCCCACAAGGATGCCTTCCCTAACTTTGTGGTGTTTTGGAAATGCTCCTCCAAACCATTCCATATATCACTTGCACTTTCAAGACCTCTAATGTGAGGTAGCAAGTAGTCATTAACTCCCATATAGATAATGCTCCTAGCTTGAGCATCTCTCTTCATCCAAGTCTTCAAATCTGACAATTCATCCCTAATTGGAACACTAGGATCTCTGAACTGAGGCTTTTCTTCTTCACCTCTGATATAACCTATCAAGTCTTTGCTCATAAGATAAGCTTCCATCCTCATTGACCATGCAGGATAGTTCTCTTTATCCAATTTCTCTTTCTGAAGAGAATCTGCCATCCTTTCTTCACTTGTGTATTAAATTCTTCAACCTTTACAAGAAATAAGTGTACCTTTGCTTTGAATGAAATTCCTTTTGTCTTCCTTGATATCTTCTGACCTCCTTCTCAAGCTTTACTTTCAAGCTTTCACCTTTTGTTTCTTCAAATGTTGAATTCTTTATAACTACAGCAGTCGGGGTCCTCCTTTCTTCAATTTTGATGCTTCCTTCTCTGATACCACTGATGGAGAGTGTTAATCTCCCAAAAACACAAGTTATCCTTGAAGTTAGAGCACCTTTATATCAAGAGTAACTTAAAACCTTCACCAATTTGGAGGATCAATACTCAACTACCAAAATCTTGAACAAACTGTGAAGAAGATGTCTACACAGAAAGTCTGCTGCACATAACTCATTCATTGACTTATCAAATGTGTAAATTTTTTTAAAACTTTGTATAACGTGTCGCCTACAGTTTGCGCACCTCCTCCAAGTTAAATCATTCCAAAAGACTCAGTAGATCTTGAGAAATGATCTCAACAAGTCACCTATGTATAAAATTGTAGTTCTTAACAGTCGACTTTGACATGTGTAATTTCTAAAGCTTGGTTCTCCTAAACTAGAGCCCGTTTATGCAAATGCTTTTAGCCATAGATGGCTTACCTACCAACTTAGATTTTGAGTCCTCATTTGTGCAAAGCTTTACACTGTACACTGAGAACTCACGATTTCTTTGACCATCGGGATTGCGCCTGTTTCAAAAGACACTCAACACTTCCTCACATATGAATGTTCCTATTCATAATTCTCACAGCCTGATTACAATTAGGCTCTCAAAATTTAACCATAGACTCATTAACTATGGAATTAGGCAGGTACAAAAGGATTCTTGAATTGATCAAGCACAAAAAGAGAACACAGAAAAATCGGGCGCAACTTTTCTTCATTACTGAAAAGTTTTACATCTCGATGAGAGAGCTATCTTACTCACTTCACAAGTGTCTAATGACTTCTTATTCTCTTCAATTAGTGTTCTCTCACACTCTCTCATATTTGCCTCGATATTTTTCCTTGTATATATAGACAAATATGTACAAGCTCATAACCATACAAAAGTATAAGTGAGCTAACTCTAAGTTAAAGTACATATGTATACATTTCTTCATTCTCTGAACATATACTTTCTTCATGCTTGATGACTTGATCTTTTCTTCAATCGTTGACTTCAAAAATTCATCAAAACTTCAATTGTTGATTGTCTTGCACCAACATTTCACATAAAACCATGTCTATTCATATTTGAATTGATAAATTTGAAAGAAAAACTACAGAACATAAACTATCTATCTATCCATCTATCTATCTATCTATCCATCCATCCATCAATCTATCTATTTATCTATCTATCTATATCTCTATCTATCTATCTATCTATCTATCTATCTATCTATCTATCTATCTATCTATCTATCTTTTTATCTATCTATCTTTTTATCTATGTATGTATGTATGTATGTATGTATGTATGTATGTATCTATCTATCTATCTATCTATCTATCTATCTATCTATCTATCTATCTATCTATCTATCTATCTATCTATCTATCTAGCTATCTATCTATCTATCTATCTATCTATCTATCTATCTATCTATCTATCTATCTATCTATCTATCTATCTATCTATCTATCTATCTATCTATCTATCTATCTATCTATCTATCTATCTATCTATCTATATATCTATCTATCTATCTATCTATCTATCTAATTATCTATCTATCTATCTACCTATCTATTTAAAAAAAAATAACATCTCAACAAAATAGACCTATAGACGGAGTTGAGAGAAAAATATACAGAAAGATAGATGTAGACTAAGAGATCGAGAACTCAAATTGTGAGATTGCCAAGCATAATGTAGTTACAACAGTGGTGCTATCCACCCGTGTGCTCCCAATTTCGAGCTTAGATGGTGATTTAGATAGAATCTAGATGAAGGGCTTGTTGGAGCAAGAGAATTATCAATTAAGTATTACATGAAGATTAGCAGTGAAGAAATGAAGAAAAGGTTGAAGCTTAAAGTATGAACTGAAGTGGAGGTTTAGGAAGAGATTATCTTTATACACATGTATGTTAATCTTGTAAATGCTTCACATACATTTTAAAGTAGTGTGGAATCCACACTCATCTCTCTCTCTCTCTCTCTCTCTCTCTATATATATATATATATATATATATATATATATATATATATATATATATATATATATATATATATATATATATATATATATATATATATATATATATATATGCATACTTGTATATGGATGTGATATGTATGAGAGATGAAGCCTAGAGAAATAGATGATAAGATCATAAGTTGAATGTGAAATATTCTTTAGATGTACTTCTTATCAGAATACAAGACGTTTTTCAAGAGGTTGCAGCTCGATGTTTCTCTTATTTCTCCTTCTATGCTTAATCTATTGAGAAATCCTTTTGTGTGTGTCTATTTCTATAGTTGATGCATTTATGGTCAAGTTTTGAGAGTCTAACTGTGATCAGGGTAAGAGAATTTTGTGTAGCAACATTCATATGTGTAACAGGTGATAAGAGACTCCTAAAACAAGCACAATCTTGATACTCAAAGATTTGATTAGATATTAGGCTATAGTGTAACGTTTTGCACAAATAGGAATTTAAAATTTACTTTGGAAGGTAAGAACCTATTCTAAAATCTTTTGATCAAACGGCATCTAGATCTTGCGAACTATATCTTTAAAGTTGCATATGTGAAAGTCGCTTGCAGAGAAAGCCTATTTCAGACATAGATTACATATTGAGATAAATATAAAGTTTTGTAAGATCTTTTGAATAACTTTCACTTGAAGTAGTTGCATAAACATTACGAGAATGTTGTGTCAAAGTTTCATAGAAAAGTTTAATCTTTTCGTCAATCAATGAGTGAGTTTTGTGAGGCAGACATTTTTAAGTGAAGCCATAGCTCACAAAAGTGTTAAGTGTTTATAATTTGGCAAAGATTTACAAAAATTGTTAAGGTTCTTGAGCTATGCTTGACATTGAGGAGTTCTAAACTGAAGTATAGCTTATCTTTTAATAAATTTCTCCATCTGTGGTATCAGAGGAAGTTCTATCAAAGTTGAAGGAAAGGAAGATCCCGAGTGTTGCAGATATACAAATTTCAACATCTCAAGATTCAAAAGGACAAAGTGTGAAGAAAAAGATAAATGGAGACACATGAGAGCAATCAAAAGGATCAACAGGAGTAAATTTTGAAGAAGAATGGGAGATAGTCTCCAAATTGAGAAATTGGATAGAGAGAACTATCCAGCTTGGTCTATGAGGATGGAAGCTCATCTTATGAGCAAAGATCTAATAGGATACATCATAGGGGAAGAGGAGAAACCATAATTTAAAGATCCTATTGTTCCAACTAGGGATGAAGAAGGATGAAGAAGTGATATATGGAATGCTTTGAAGGAACATTTTCAGAGTACAACCAAATCAAGAAAGGCATCACTATGGGCTGAATTTACCACATTCAAGAAGAAATCTTCACAATCAATATCATATTATGTGACAAAGATGAAAGACATTGCTGATTCTTTAGGTGCAGGTGATGAAGACATTGAAGAAGATAAATTGGCAACTCAAATTCTCATAGGTCTGAGAGGAGATGAGAAGTGGAAGTCTTTCATACTATCAACTGAAATTTCATTAGTTAATTTCACTCCTGATTTGAATCAATTGCTAGGACATACTAACTACAATTACACATCAAATTAGAAGGAATATTAAACCCTAATCATGAATGCAACATGTGAAGTCCCAAGTGAAGACCAAAGAGTGTTTTATGTTGATTCAAGATGTAGCAATCATTTGAATGGCAACATTGCTTTAATGACTGATTTGGAGAATAAAGTAATTAAACATGCAATTCAAACAAGTGATAGTACAAAGCACAAGGTTGAGTCTATTGGATTAGTGAAGGCCAAAGATGGAAGTAAGCTTTTGAGTAAGGTTATTTATGTTCCTACAATTCCAAAGAATTTGATCAATGTAGGACAAATTGTAGAAAAAGGATACGAGATAAGGTTCACAATGATGGCACTTATGTTGAAGAGCCTAATCAAGGGTATAGGCAAATTGTTATAGGAAAGAAAGAAGGGAGGCTTTTTACATTGAAGGTACAAGGTAATGTTGGACATGCCTTGTTCACATATGGAGATCAAAACATATCTGAGTTGGATCTTTGGCACAAAAGACTTGGACACTTCAATGAAAGAGGTATAATAGAAATGATTAACAATGGTTCAGTACTTGGTTTACCTAATGTTGCAGGTTAACACATGACATAAGATGTGAAGCATGTCAATTAGGAAAGGCTCATAAGCAATCATATGACAAACAAAGTTTCATGTATTCAGAAAGACTTGAATTGGTGCATACAGATGTGTGGGTCCTTCAAAGGATTTTAGTATAAATGGTTCAAGATACTATGTCATTTATGTTGATGATGCTACCACATGGATCACTATTTATGTGATCAAAGATAACTCAGAAGTGTTTAGCACATTCAAACACTATCATGTATATGCAGAAAGGATTACAAGATAAAAATTGAAGAGATTAAGGTCAGATGGAGGGGGAGAGTACTTCTCAAATGAATTCAGTGATTATTTGTGGAATGTAGGTATAAAAAGAGAAATTACTTGTATATACTCTACTCAAAAAAATGGTGTAGGAGAAAGGAGAAACAAGACTCTTGTTGAATTTGCAAGGTCAATGTTGAAAGAGAAGAACTTCCCTAATTATTTGTGGGCTGAGGTTGTAAATACAGCCATATACTTTGTTAATAGACTACCATGTAAAGCTTTGCAGGGTATGACACCATATGAAGCTTGGAGGGGTAAGAGATCTACATTAGATCATTGCAAAGTATTTGGTTGTTTAGCCTATGCTTATGTTCCTTCTCAATTAAGGCATCAATTGGAACCAAAGGCTGAAAAATATGTGTTCATTGGTTATGACAACCAAATGGGATAGAAGTTGTGGAGTCCATCTACAAAGCAAATTCTTGTGTCAAAGGATGTTGCATTTGATGAGCAAGGTACTTAGTATACAGGTACAAATAGTGCTTATGCAGGACTTGAAGAAGTATTGAGTCAAACGAGGGGTAAATCAAAGGTTCAAATTTCTGATGAAGAAGAGAATGTTAAAGTTCCAATTGATAGTGAAGAATTGCCAAGGTTTGATCTAGAATATGATGAACCAAAAACTTCAAGGGGTGGAGAACACAGGAGTTCATCAAGGAAAAAAGGGCAAACAATAAGATATAGCTATGATACTTCATTCTTGACTATTAGAGACTATGCTTACATGGTAAAAACACATGAAGATCCTTCTACATATGATGAGGCAAAATGAAAGGAGAATTGGGAGAAAGCTATGAAGGAGGAGTATGATTCACTCATTGAGAATGAGACTTGGGACTTAGTACCCAAACCAAGTAATCAGAAAGTGATAGGATGCTAATGGGTCTACAAAACAAAGAGGTATGCAGATGAAAGTGTGTCTAGGTATAAAGCTAGACTTGTTGTAAAAGGATATGCACAGACATATTGTGTGGACTATGATGAAACCTATAGTCCTATTGCAAAGATGAAAACCATAAGAACTCTCATAGCTATTGTTGCATGCAAAGGTTGGAAATTGTCTCAATTACATGTGGAAATGCATTTGCAAATGGTTATATTTTAGATAAAGTTTACATGGAGCAACCAGATGGTTTTAAAGATCAATTTAATCCAAATCATGTGCATAAGCTCAAGAGCGCTTTGTATGCCTTAAAGCAAGCCCCAAGGGCATGGAATTACAGGCTTGTAAAGTTCTTGAAAGAACTTGGTTTCCAAGCATCAAAGGCAAATAGTAGCTTGCTAATCAAAGCAAGTGAAGATGAATTTATCTATATTTGTATTTATGTTGATGACATGATACTTACAGGTACATATGAAAAAGGCATAAAGATGCTTAAGAAGCATATGAAGTTTTTTTATCTCTTAGTATAAAATTAATTTTTTATGATTGATATCTCGTTTGAAATCTATTATCCTCATCTCACTTTGGCTAAAATATCTCTTTCAAACGGGATGCAAGTTCAGATAACTAATCTAAACACTATAGGTATGTCATCATAAAAAAGAAATGAAGACATTTTCATCATGGTTTGAAGGTTCACTGAGCTAATGATGGTTATAGAGGTCTTATAATACCACATTAGTTTAGTTCTAGTGGTGTTTCATACAGCAAAGAATATGTGGTTGTAAGGCTAAGATCAGACACTTGATGCAGGTGTTTTTTCATGAAACAATATATCCTTTGTTGGGTAATGGTTGGAACTGAAGGTCCATGCAAAATTAATAATTCAAGGATTGCTTAGGTTTCAAGAAGAAGTATAAGATGCATCATAAAAGCTTTGTTCAAATGAGGAGATCAAGAGCAAGTCAAGATACATTTTCTTTATGGCAAAGAACACAAGGACACCCCTCCCTATGAGAATATGCATGGAGAGAGTTTCATTCTTCTCCACTTTCACATGTTTCTATGAGCTTGTCAGTGGAATTCTTCGCCAAGAAATGTGGGATATGTCATGAGTCTTTGGAGCCTTCTCCTTTGTTTTGTGAGGATATAAATATCCTTGTTTCCATCATCACGTCTATTTCCATGTGCTTGATCAATTTTAATTGTGTATAATGCTTTTTAGGGAGGAGAATAGAATAAGCTCATGAAGATTTTGGAAAAAGGAAGGATATATGTGAAAAGTATAATAAATCAAGATATCATGAAATGATATTCTATGAAAAGAATTATCATTGTTGGAGATATTTTCACCACACCCAAGAATGGTCTTCCATATTTCATCCTTTTTGTGTTTTTCTCTCTAATTTCATAATTGAAGATAATGAGGTTATGCGTTTTACTCTCATAAAAAGAAGCAGATAATGGAATTACAAGAAAACAAGATGAAGCTTCCATGAAGAAATGATATAAGTTCTCATTTCAATAAGCTCTCTTGGAGAAAAAACAAGAATGTGTGTGGGTAGAGAGCTTTATGTGCCTCCTTTACCAGTTTGTGCCTAAACACACATGAGGGATATAGGAAAGATGCATACTTGCAAAGAAAGGCGACACAAGGATTAGATGAAACATCGAATTATATTCATCAAGAATAATTCAAGGAAGTATTATTTCCTTTCTCATTTTGATTTATGTCATGGGAGCCATTCTAAGTAAAGCATGAATATTCATGACTCTCATCCTCATTGAGATCTTGTTTCCACATCTTTTCAGGCTTATATGCATTGAACATGCATATATGAGAAAAGTAGAAATCGTGCTAAATGGAATTTTTTCTCATCATTTTAGGGGATCATGATTTATCGAAACTTATTATTTTTTTCTTAAATGTATTGTTTGGAGTCAGAAAATTCATACAATAGGTACAAATCCCGAGTTTCAAGAAACTATCTCTCAAAATCATTTGAGAAGCCTACAAAGTGGCATGTTTAGTCACTATTTCTAGTCGATGACTGCCTAGTGCATGGAAAACTTCCGAAGCATGTTGATCTTTGACCAAGTGAAAAATTTTAACCTTATTGCAAATATTGCAAGACAGATCTTCCAAATATGTGAAGCTTACTACACTTGGAGTAGATTTGACTTTTCTATGCAGTAGAATATGTTTAGATGGTATCATTTGGCAATGCTAGAGATGGAGTTGGCACCGATCTTGACTATTTTCTGACATGCTAACACTTTCAAATTCGGAATGGAAGTGTGCCTAAATATATTAGCTTATATGAAACGCTGTAATTTATTAGGGATGCTTAGGTTGTAACTTAGATTATAGCAATTTGGTGTTGATTTGCTTTTGACTCATGGCTTCTTGATTTTTTTTACAATCCCACTTCCATCTTGTAAAAGAATTGATCAAAATCAAGTTCTAGTAAGAGAAGGTCTTGTACAGACTCTATAGACTATTCGACACCTTCCCAAATCTCAACGATTCCGTTGATGAAGTCTTTCTAGTTTTCATGAATCCAAGACCAAAGATGAATATAGATCAAAGCTTTTGCCAATATCAAGGGCATCAATAACATCTTCTACAATCTTAAATGTTTTAGTAAATGATGATAATGGCCATGAACAAAAATGGGAGGATAATAATAGCGTTAAGTACCCCCATATGCACACAAAAGGCCCTAACCTATTAAAACATTATAGAGTAGGTATACGCTCTTCAAACATTAAGAAAACCCCTATATCATTACAATTTTCATTCAAAAGCCAACCCCCTTAAATGCCATCAAAATCAGAAACAATTAGTACATCTCCATGAGAATGGAGAGACCTTGAGGAGTAATAGATGCCTATAAAAATCCAAGGAAAAAATTACATAGAAAATATAAAATAAGATTCCCATAATTAATAAAAAAGAAGCAAAAGTATCCCATGGAATAAAGACAAAGGAAAAGTATCCCATGATTCCTAACTAGAGATTCAAGAGTTGTCAAATCAGTTTATCACATGCATACAAAGTTCGTTCTCCTTGCAAACCCACTTCAAAAGTTCCAAATAAAACGAGATTAGAGAGAATTTCCATATGAAACCACATCATAAAAATGCAGCCACTTCTCCACTTTTGGTGTGATGGTGCCAACACATTGCTACATTAACTTCTATCTCCATGAGAATTCACTTTGAAATTGCCATCCAAAAATATTTAGAAAAAGGCCCAACAAAATTTTAGCGTTATTTAGGGTTTGCATAGGAACCTACACATTATCAAAATATGGTCATTTTCTAGACTTTTGGGTTTATGATTATGACGGTCTCCACAAGATAAACCTTGTTGATACTTAATGAGGTAGCTTATTGGTCTTATTAATTGGTCAAGAAAGTTAATGTGCATACAAGTTCTTACTCATTGTGCTATACACAATCCTCCTAATGTCACTTCACAAGGTATTCAATAAGTCAGTAGAAACCTTAATCGTATGGGGCTTCATTGTGCAACCAAGGTTGACTGATTCCAATTGATTCTATTTCACATGAATACTTGTTTCTTCTAATCGATCCTATACTACCTCTAGAATATGAATGATTCCTACCAATAGAGATTCTTCAACCTCTTCCAATCCTTCCAACATTTGTGGAGGTTCTACAATAGCTAGTAATTGATCTTTAGAAAATATATGCATATCATCCAATCTTGCTATACCTTAGCATGTTTCAACCAAGGGTGTCATGAAACAAACTATAATAATCATGCTTTCCAAGTTATTTTGTTACCATAACTGTAATATGTAATTTTACTTCATCTATCGAAATATGGATGTCTTTTATAGAGCGAGTAGGTTGAACCTAGAACTAATTAGCCATCTGAATATAGAATGGGGTAGGTTGGATGTATGTCCACCCCATCTATTGACAAATGGGTAATGTGGCATGTTAAATCCTAAGCCCCATCAATAAGAAATCTAGGTCAAGATTTATACCTTGTTGTGATCATTGGAACCACATAATCCACTAGTTTCTTTGTAGTAGTCTTTGCTTAATTAACTCCCACCATGCTTTTAGAGATTTTTAACTTCGATGCTAAAGTTTGTATTGCCAACTTCTAATAATAGTGGAAAACTAGCTTGCTTCCCAAACTCTAAAAGAACACATACATTTGGGGATCTATAATTTAAAGTACAATGTGTGTGGACATAGATTTGAAAAGATTCCCTATATATTAGGAATCACTTTTCCTAGATTATATGGTTTATAAACGTTAAGTGTGATAGATGACTTTGAGAAAGCTTTCAAATTAAAAATTTAAGCTTGATTTCTCGTGCTTGATATCTACTCCTTCTTGCTCCAAGTTCCATCCATCCAATGGTCCAAAAATGCACTAAGGTTGAAGCTTGAATTTTAACACTCCCGCTCAAGCTTCAAGCTCCAAATCTTCATCCTAGCTCCAAGAATCCAATGTCTTTCTTGAACTTTATAAGCTTGATTGAATCCAAAGCTTAGGTGAACATGTTAGCACACTCGTCCTTGGTACTTATGTGTTGCACTTGAACCTCCTTATCCAACATTTTTTCTTTGATGTAATGATATTGTACCTCTATGTGTTTGCTCCTAGCATGGAACATAGGATTTGCAAATGAGTACACACTACTCATGTTAGCACACATGATTGGAAATTGATAAAGTTCCATCATGAGCTTCTTGAGGCACAAAATCTCACATGTCACTTAAGCCAAAGTTCTATATTCAACTTCTGTGGATGATAGGGCCATTGTGGGTTTCTTCTTTGCCATCCAAGAGATGACCTTCTTGGCACACATCACTTCATTTCCAATTGTACTCCTCCTATCTTCTTTGGTCGATCCTAAACAATTTCTATATATGCTTTCACCTACAATTCATCTTCAAAAGGATAGAATAGACCTTCGTTCAATGTAACCTTAAGATATTTGAGTACCCTTTTAGCTGCACATAAATGTGGAACCCTAGGTGTGTGCATGAATTGAGATAGCACACCAACTGTATATGCTAGGTCAGACCTTGTGATAGTGGCATAATTCAATGAAACCATTATACACTTGTACATATATGGATCTTGAGAATTTCATCACCTTCCATTGAAGTCAAGTTTATGTTTACTTCCATTGGATGGCTAGATTGTTTGCGTCCTGTGAGTTCATAATTGTTAAATACCTCCAAGATGTGCTTTATGTGCATAAACCAAATACTATTGTCCTTGTATATGAATTCAATACCTAAGAAATACCTTAGAGCTCCAAGGTATGAGATCTTGAACTCCTTCCCAAGTGTCCCTTTGATATCTGTGATGCCTTCTTCATGATCAAATCAATTCATCTACATATACACATAACTAGACATATACTTCACCTTCTCTATTGTAGAACAATGATGGATTTACTTTGCTTTGGTTGTATCCACAACTGATTAAATAATCTACAAGCCTTTGATTCCATGCCCATGGTGCTTTCTTGAGACCATATAAAGCTTTCTTTAACGTGCAAACATAACCATCCCTTATTTTTTCTTCAAACCCTAACGGTTGGTCCATGTATACTAGATCCTCGAGCTATCCATTTAGAGTTGCATTCTTCACATCAAGATGATACATTTTCCAATTCTTGCTTTCTATAATAGCAATGATGGTTTTCATGGTGGTCATCCTATCCATAGGGCTAAATATCTCTTCATACTCCATATGTCTAAGAAAACCCTTCAACTACAAGCCTATCTTTATACCTTGCAATACTACCTTTTGAATGCTTCTTTACCTTATAAAACCACTTGTTTCCAATTAGCTTAATATCCTTCTTCCTTGGCACTAGAGTCCAAGATTGATTTTCCTCCTTTGAATTTAAAAATATCGCATGACCCCAAGATAGCAAATTCAATATCGCATGACCCCAAGTTAGCTATAGCTATTCGATGCATGCATCTATTTGATGTGAACGGAGAGTCCTTCAACACGTGAGTGATGAATGATTAGAGAATTATTCATCCTCTTTGCGCAAATCCAATGATTGGCCACGTGGAGAGGCCAAGTTTAGTGCAGATGCCAATTTGCTCACTGTTGGAGCGCCGAAAATGGTGCATCCAAGTACAACTGGCCAGTGCGCAGGGAATCTGAGCAGTCGAGGCGAGTTTCCGATGCACTAATGGCCTTTGTGCTTCTCAGTTGCTGCAGCGCTCTTCTCACCCCCTTTCTCTGTGTTTCGCGTGGATATGAGAAAGCACGGGCCTGCGCACAGAAGCTTCGTACCTATCAAGACTCTCTCTCGCTTTGTGTGAGAGATGGGGCAGCGCAAACTGGAGGCTTTTGACACTGAATATAGCTTGTGAAGTGTTCTGTCTCGCTCTGTTCTCTCCCTCTCACTCCTTCTCTTGCTCTCTGGTTCGAACTTTCTCTCTCTCTCTCTCTCTCTCTCATTCGGAGAAGGCGCACAGACGGTTTCCTTCAACCCAGTATAGAGCATCGTTCATCGTTCACTGCCTCAGCTTCCTTTGGTACACGGGGAAAGATACCCCTCAGCGTCGTCTGGCACATAGCACTCTGAGATGTGTCTGAGAGCAATGTGTCCTCCCGATCTGCACAGAGGCGATGCTGTTCCAGCTTGGAACTCTGTTGCTGGTTCCAGGCTTCCACAGACGCTATGCAGAAAGCTCCATAAACTCTACTGCTGCAGCTATGAAGCCCACTCGAACTTTAACTTTAGGCAGCTCGAAATAATGAGATGCAGCAATGTCGAAGGATTACATTAACGTTGTCAGCAACACATCAATTCAACAGCACCATAGCCAATTCTTTGACAACTGATAGCTGAGCAGAGTGTTGAGGCACGATAAAGTCGTTGAGTGCTCGTACTTCAGTCGCAATCGCAGCATCTGTTGTAAGTATGATCTACAACGCAAGGTAGTTGCACTTCTCTACATGGCGACGTTTTCCAGAGTTGGGAAAGTGGGCACATTGTGAGCAGGTGCAAACACACAGGTGAGTGTGTGTAGGCACAAAGACCTTGAAGATTGAAATCAACTATTTATCAGACAAACACACAATATGTCTTAAAATGACCGATCAAAACAGTGTTGAGAAACACTAATTGTGAGATGAATCACTTCATCAAAGTGTCAAAAACGAAGGGACTGCCTCTAAATGCCATCAAAGTGTTAACAAGTCGTCACACAAAGAGGGTGGGTGGGTGGGCAAAACAAGGTTAAAAGGTTACTAAATGATAAAGTAAAAGGGTGGGAGGGTGGGCAAATGGGCAAGATGAATCCCAAAAATTGATGGCAAAAGGCCCCTCTCAATGAGGAGAAAGCACGCCACCAAAATGAAGCACCACCACCACCAAAACAATCGCCAAATGCACCATCAAGACCTCCACCTAGCGCTCTGATACCATGTAGAGAGTACGCATGCGGAAGCAAAATGAAAAGGAAAGTACTCTCACAACACAAACAATGTGTGAGACACAAAATGAGTAGACCATGAAATGGGTAAACTCATGTGGATTAGAAGTGAGCTTGCCAAGAGCATGGAGTAGGCTCCTCAATCTTCTAACCAAGTAGAAATGAGGGGAGAGGCCCTCCTTATATAGATTTGGGAGGGGCTCTCAAAACTACATCATATGTGGGATAAGTCTCCTGAAAGGAGAATGAATACAAATGGTAGAAGCACATGGCAAGGTACCCAAATACAAAGGAAGTACAATATAAAATGGAAATAGACTCAAAACGGAGTGCCTCCTGGATACAAAATGGAGATGCACTCATGCGGATACAAATGTAGATGAAGTAGGAGCAATCATGTCGTCAACACAAATATGTAGCTCTATTTACGGCCTCAGCCCACAAATAATTGGGACAATTTTTCTCCTTCATCTTGGATCTTTCAAACTCAACAAGAGTTCTATTCCTCCTTTCTGCTACACCATTTCATTGAGGAGAATATCTGCAAGTAACCTCCCTTTTTATATATGCATTCCACAAGTAATCATTGAACTCATTAGAGAAATACTCTCCCCCTCCATCTGACCTTAGTCTCTTCAACTTTTCACCTGTGATTCTTTCTGCATACACATGATAATGCTTGAATGTATTGAATACCTCTGATTTATCTTTGATCACATAGATAGTGATCCATTTGGTAGCATCATCAACATAAATTTCATAATGCCTTGAATCATTGATACTAAAATCCTTTTATGGTCCCCACACATATGTGTGTACCAACACAAGCTTCTCTGAATCCATAAAACCATGCTTGGAATAAGATTGCTTATGAGCCTTACCTAATTGACATGCCTCACATCTGTATGTCATATGTTGACCTCCAACATTAGGCAATCCAAGCACTGAACCATTGTTAACCATATCTTTAATACCTCTTTCATTAAAATGTCCAAGCCTTTTGTGCCAAAGATCTAACTCATAGATCTTATGTCCTCCATAGGTGAACAAGGCATGACCAACATTACCTTGAATCTTCAATGTGAACAATCTTCCTTCTTTCTTCCCTGAAACAATTTGTTTATACCCATTGCTAGGGTCTTCCACAAAAACTCCTTCAGTAGTAAACCTAACTTCATAACCTTTTTCAACAATTTGTCCTACACTCATCGGCTTCTTTGGAATTGTAGAAACATACAAAACCTTACTCAAGATAGTACTTCTATCCTTGGCCTTCACTGATCCAATTGACTTCACATTGTGCTTTGTATTATCACCTGTTTGAACTACATGATTAGTTACCTTATTTTCCAAATCAATGCTATGTTGCCACTCAGGTGATTGCTACACCCTGAGTCAATGTAGAAGACTCTTTGGTCTTCACTTTGCCTTTCACAAGTTGCATATGTTGAATCCTCCTTTTGATCTGAAGCGTAATTGTAGTAGGTATTGTTGTATTGTTGGCTTTGCAATCCTCTACCTGCATTTCTTCCAAAATAACCTCTACCTCTGAAATTACCTCTTTGATTTCTGCCACCTCTTCCTCTTGAATTAAAGTTCTGATTATATCCACCATTATTCTAAGCATTATGCCAACAATCATGAGCTAAATCATTTGTCTTACAACAAATCCAGCAAGCTTTTACCCCTTCCTCTATCTTTGCCACCTCCTCTTCCTCTTAGGAAGTTAGCTTGGCTAGTTGTACCTTCATCTTCATTTGCTAGTTGCTTCCCTTTGCTATTCTTCCTTTTATCCTTTGAATACATTGCTTGACCTGCACTCTTATCACTTTCACCTTTGACATCCTGTTCAAAGGTTAGCATGTGTCCTAGTAACTGATTCAAATCAGGAGTAAAATGATCTAGTGATAATTCAGTAGACAAAATGAATGGTTTCCATTTGACATCACCTCTCAAACCTCTGAGGATTTGCCTTACCAGTTTATCCTCCTCAATATCTTCATCAAGTGCTCCTAATGCATCTGCAATGTCCTTCATTCTTGTTACATAATCTGAAATGGATTGAGAGGCCTTCTTCTTGAATGTGGTAAACTCTACCCACAAGGATGCCTTCCTTGACTTTGTGGTGTTTTGGAAATGCTCCTCCAAAGCATTCCATATATCACTTGCAATTTCAAGACCTCTAATGTGAGGTAGCAAGTAGTCATTAACTCCCATATAGATAATGCTCCTAGCTTAAGCATCTCTCTTCATCCAAGTCTTCAAATCTGACAATTCATCCCAAGTTGGAACACTAGGATCTCTGAGCTGAGGCTTTTCTACTTCACCTGTGATATAACCTATCAAGTCTTTGCTCATAAGATGAGCTTCCATCCTCATTGACCATGCAGGATAGTTCTCTTTATCCAATTTCTCTATCTGAAGAGAATCTCCCATCCTTTCTTCACCAGTGTATTAAAGTCTTCAACCTTTATAAGAAATGAGTGTACCTTTGCTTCGAATGAAATTCCTTTTGTCTTCCTTGATATCTTCTGACCTCCTTCTCAAGCTTTACTTTCAAGCTTTCACCTTTTGTTTCTTCAAATGTTGAATTCTTTATAATTGGAGTAGTCAGGGTCCTCCTTTCTTCAATTTTGATGCTTCCTGCTCTGATACCACTGATGGAGAGTGTTAATCTCCCAAAAGAACAAGTTATCCTTGAAGTTAGAGCACCTCTATATCAAGAATAACTTAAAACCTTCACCAATTTGGAGGATCAATACTCAACTACCAAAATCTTGAACAAACTGTGAAGAAGATGTCTACACAGAAAGTCTGTTGCACATAACTCATTCATTGAATTATCAAATATGTAAAGTTTTTTATAAAACTTTGTACAAGGTGTTGCCTACAGTTTGCACACCTCCTCCAAGTTAAATCATTCGAAGAGACTTAGTAGATCTTGAGAAATGATCTCAACAAGTCACCTATGTCTAAAATTGTAGTTCTTAAGAGTCGACTTTGACACCTGTAACTTCTAAAGCTTGGTTCTCCTAAACTAGAACCCGTTTATGCAAATGCTTTTAGCCATAGATGGCTTACCTCACAACTTAGATTTTGACTCCTCATTTGTGAAAAACTTTACACTCTGCAATGAGAACTGATGATTTCTTTGACCATCGGGATTGCGCCTGTTTCAAAAGACACTCAACACTTCCTCACATATGAATGTTCCTACTCATAATTCTCACAGCCTGTTTACAATTAGGCTCTAAAAATTTAACCATAGAATCATCAACTATGGAATTAGACACAAACAAAAGGATTCTTGAATTGATCAAGCACAGAAAGAGAACACACAGAAAAATCGGGTGTAACTTTTCTTCATTACTGAAAAGTTTTACATCTGGATGAGAGAGTATCTTACTCACTTCACAAGTGTCTAATGACTTCTTATTCTCTTCAATTCTTGTTCTCTCACACTCTCTCATATTTGCCTCAAAATGTTTCCTTGTATATATAGACAAACATGTACAAGCTCATAACCATACAAAAGTAAAAGTGAGCTAACTCTAAGTTAATGTACATATGTATACATATCTTCATTCTCTGAACATATACTTTCTTCATGCTTGATGACTTGATCTTTTCTTCAATCCTTGACTTCAAAACTTCATCAAGACTTCAATTGTTGATTTTCTTGCACCAACATTTCATGTAAAACCGTGTCTATTCATATTTGAATGGATAAATTTGAAAGAAAAACTACAGAACATAATAATATATAAAACAACTAAGTAATATACAAAGGAATGCCTTTGCAAATATGTCTCTAGAATACTTAGCATATTCCACATGAAAGTGATCAAAATAGTGCTTGATTGAAATCATCAACGAATGGTATTTAAACAAGTTAATTTCCAACCAGAACCTCGTCAGCTATTGTATGCTCAACTACAACAACACAACATGTAAACAACTTGAAAAAATAAAGAAAACACATATCCCCCCTATCAGAGGATGAAATATTGTGTGAAATTATTCAAGTCTACTTGAAATATATCAGACTCCATATTATTAGTGCACATGAAGACCATTAGACGTAAGAACATTTTTAAGGATGAAAATATCTTTTACATTTGTAAATGTGAACAGCTTCTATAGCAGTCTATGGAGATCACGTACCTATCAATCCATTATTCTATCTATCTATCTATCTATCTATCTATCTAACTAACTAACTATCCATCTCTGTCTCTCTATGTGTGTGTGTATGTTTATCTATATACATTATATATATATATATATATATATATATATATATATAATGTGCCTACTTATCTTTATATATCTATCTACCTATTTGTCTATCTATCTATCTATCTATCTATCTATCTATCTATCTATCTATCTATCTATCTATCTATCTATCTATCTATCTATCTATCTACCTACCTACCTACCTACCTACCTATCTATCTATCTATCTATCTATCTATCTATCTATCTATCTATCTATCTATCTATCTATATATATATATATATATATATATATATATATATATATATATATATATATATATATATATATATATATATATATTTATATTTATATTTATATATATATATATATATTTATATTTATATTTATATTTATATATATATATATATATATATATATATATATATATATATATATATATATATATATCTATCTACCTATCTATTATAAAAAAAATAACAGCTCAACAAAATAGACCTATAGACAGAGTTGAGAGAAAAACATACAGAAAGATAGATGTAGACTAAGAGATCGAGAACTCAAATTGTGAGATTGCCAAGCATAATGTAGTTACAACAGTGGTGCTATCCACCCGTGTGCTCCCAATTTGGAGCTTAGATGGTGATTTAGATAGAATCTAGATGAAGGGCTTGTTGGAGCAAGAGAATTATCAACTATATATATATATATATATATATATATATATATATATATATATATATATATATATATATATATATATATATATATATATATTTATGCATACTTGTATATGGATGTGATATGTATGAGAGATTAAGCCTAGAGAAATAGATGATAAGATCATAAGTTGAATGTGAAATATTCTTTAGATGTACTTCTTATCAGAATACAAGACGTTTTTCAAGAGGTTGCATCTCGATGTTTCTCTTCTTTCTCCTTCTATGCTTAATCTATTGAGAAATCCTTTTGTGTGTGTCTATGTCTATAGTTGATGCATTTATGGTCAAGTTTTGAGAGTCTAATTGTAATCAGGGTAAGAGAATTTTGTGTAGCAACATTCATATGTGTAACAGGTGATAAGCAACTCCTAAAACAAGCACAAATAGACCTTCGTTCAATGTAACCTTAAGATATTTGAGTACCCTTTTAGCTGCACATAAATGTGGAACTCTAGGTGTGTGCATGAATTGAGATAGCACACCAACTCTATATGCTAGGTCAAACCTTGTGATAGTGGCATAATTCAATGAAACCACTATAGACTTGTACATATATGGATCTTGAATTTCATTACCTTCCATTGAAGTCAGTTTTATGTTTACTTCCATTGGATGGCTAAATTGTTTGCATCCTGTGAGTTCATACTTGTTAAATACCTCCAAGATGTGCTTTCTGTGCATAAACCAAATACTATTGTCCTTGTATATGAATTCAATACCTAAGAAATACCTTAGAGCTCCAAGGTATGAGATCTTGAACTCCTTCCCAAGTGTCCCTTTGATATCTGTGATGCCTTCTTCATGATCAAATCAATTCATCTACATATACACATAACTAGACATATACTTCACCTTCTCTATTGTAGAATAATGATGGATTTGCTTTGCTTTGATTGTATCCACAACTGATTAAATAATCTACAAGCCTTTGATTCTATGCACTTGGTGCTTTCTTGAGACCATATAAAGCTTCTTTAACGTGCAAACATAACCATCCTTGATTTTTTCTTCAAACCCTAATGGTTGGTCCATGTATACTAGATCCTCGAGCTATCCATTTAGAGTTGCATTCTTCACATCAAGATGATACATTTTCCAATTCTTGCTTTCTATAATAGCAATGATAGTTTTCATGGTGGTCATCTTATCCATAGGGCTAAATATCTCTTCATAGTCTACTCCATATCTCTAAGCAAACCCTTCAACTACAGGCCTATCTTTATACCTTGCAATACTACCTTTTGAATGCTTCTTTACCTTATAAACCCACTTGTTTTCAATTAGCTTAATATCCTTCTTCCTTGGCACTAGAGTCCAAGATTAATTTTCCTCCAAGGCCTCAATCTCCTCTTGCATAGCTTCTTGTCATTCCCTAAATGTGTTTGCTTCTTCAAAGCATGTGGGTTCTTCAACAACCTTGCTTATGTAAGCATAATGTTTAGCCATAAATGAAACATAGGTGATTCTTTCAACTGGATACATTACCATATTAGACCTTCTTATCTCTCCATTCTATCAATTTTGATATTTTTTGTTGACCGTTGAGCTCTCCCCCATTTTCCCATGATGTACTACATTTAAATCAATCCATAGGTCTTCATCTTCTTCTACCTATGTGATATTAGCCTTGCCTGTGCTCCTTGCATCACTGATTTGGCTTGATGTAAGACTTGCTCTATTCCATGATGAATGAATTATTGAATCCTCAGGTCCACCAAGATACATGCTTTATTATTCATCCTTTTAAATCTTCCCTTCTTCATCTTTATTACTGTGCATATGTACATTTATAGCATACCAAGGTAAAAGGGCATCAAATCTTGCATCCCTTGATACCTTTACCTACTTTGATGTGGATATATCATCTAAGACTATTTTGTTCACCCCCATGACCTATAAAGATATATCTATCTGATCTATCATCAAACTTACTCCTCAATTCACTTGGAATCAATACATAACATGTGCAACCAAAGACCTTAAAGTGTAATAAATCTCAATTCCTATTATACCAAGCTTCATAGGGGGTAATAACATGAATACCTTATGTGGGAGCTCTATTCATGATGTATATATCTATACTTGCTACATCAGCCCAATAGAAATTGGGCATACCCATCTCCTTCATCATGGCCCTAGCACATTTTGCAATCAACCTATTCTTCCTCTCTACCACACCATTTTGTTTTGGTGTCTATCTGCATGTGATTTGTCTCTTGATTCCATTTGTCTCCACCAAATCAAAGAACTCATGGATAAGTATTATCCCCCTCCATCTGACCTTAAGCACTTGATATACCAACCACATTCCTACTCAAAAATGGCTTTGAATCAATTGAAGTAGTCAAAGACATCTTGTTTATGCTTCATGCAATAGAGCCAATTCATCAGTGTGCAATTATCAATGAAAGTTACAGAATACCTATTACCTCTAAATGAATTCTCCTTTGTTGGTTCCCAAACATATATATGGATGCGATCAACTAGAGGATAGCTCACATAATTGTTCTTCTTGAACAAAAACCTAGTTTTCTTGCCCAATTAACAAGCTTCACACAAATTCGCAAGATTTTGATTGTAGTGATTTGGTAATCGTAGCAAATTCTTCTCCTTGATTTTCAATATGTAGTCATTTATATTGCTATTGGGTGTTTTCCTCAAATTCTTGATTTCATTCTTCAATTGAATCTTTTTGGATTTGCTTGAAGTGGAGTAAAGCCTTTCTATGGTTTCCCATACCTTCATGTGTTTAGATCTTGTATATGCCCTATCATGCCATTTCTAATGTGTATGTTGAGATATAATGTAGATGAATCTCTTATCTCTCTCATTTAACTCTTTGAAAGTTCTCAATTGATCAAGAGTTGGATTCTCTCTTAATCTAGTTCCATCATCTATGCTAGTAATGAGACCCCATAATCCTTTCTGCATGAAATAGCTATATATTTTAAATCTGACATTGTATACTCTAATGCACTCTCCTAGATCAATTTGATGCAAAAGAAGTAAGAAATAACAACAACATTTATGCATGTACTTCACAAATACCAAAATGATGAGATTCATGCACTCCTTCGTCACTAGGAGACTCCCCTTTGCTTGTTGTGTGCTCTTGAACTTGATCCAATATCTATCCTTCCTTCAAGGTCCTTCAACGACTTCTCCCAGTCCTCCTTGAATGCCTTTGTATGTTGAAAAGCTTAGATACCATAAATGGGAGAAAATTAACCTTCCTTATGCAGCCTTGAAGCAAATGTGGCCTCATAGACACACTCACAAGATCTTTGTTCACTCAAATGAACACTTCTATGATCTCTTGATTACTAAACCCAACATCATTTGCACACATAAACTAAACAGTGACCTTGCTATTGCAAGTTATCGCACCAAAAATACTCACTCTTACTATGAGAACAAATGCCTCAAATATAGACAAGTTATTACCTTCACTAGGCATACACACATAGACCACTACTCAATTTTGGAAGTTTTTCTCTCAAAATATGCTGAGACTGAACATGAGATTTAGGAAAACTTTAGAAGATAAGAAAAGCTTTCTAGAAAACCAAAGATTACAAGAAATGAGTTCGATTTGATAAGGGATTTTTGTTTTCGAAACACAAATCTACTTAGCTCACACACACAAAAATTTGTGGGGGTAGATATGGCTATGGAAAGTATACTAGAATCGCTTCAAGAAAGCAAGAAAGGGGTTTACTCAGCTTAGGAGCCTACTAGCTTGATTTTGGAACTCTAAAAGAAAACCTTCATAATTATTTCCTCACTATGGTAGTGAATTTGGAGTACCACTAGCGTTTGAATTGTTACCTATTTTCATAGGATGAACAATATTTACATATGGTTGTTGGTACCAAAGACCATAACATAGAATTTTAGGTTGTACCAAATTAGTTCCAATAGTTCTATTCAAGCATTAAACTGAGAGTGCTCTATACTATGGTCCATCACATTACAAGTAGTGCAACACAATTGATTTAGAGCTGAGTTCATTGCAATATGTCCTAATTTCTGACATTGAGTAGAGTAAACTTTCATAAATGAGTCTACTACCCCAATGGGTGGCATGGAAGTAACTATTATAACATCCAAAGTCCATTGCATAAATGTAATTTCTGTTATTAGGTTTTGCTCGAGTTGTGCGTAGAATACATGATTTGATCCAATGTTTGCATACCATGCAATGCATAGAGGTGAATCTTTCTTTGAACATAAGGTTGAGTCTCTCAATGGACCAACTATGCTACATCATTTGCAAGGCACTCTTGTTCCATAATACATCAAAAAGTGCTTTGAAACAAGGAAGAACAACCAATTATGGCATGAATCGGTTGTTAAACCATATACTACAAAGTAACAAATAATAATCCTATAGTCTCTTCCATTTATCCTAAATCTATGCAGAAAATCATTGCATAGATCATCATAAGTGGAAAACTGATTTGGAGTAAACTCTGTGAGCCATCTAAGAGCTTCACCACCCAAGGTAGCCTAAAAGACTTGAGATTTCTAGGCATTGTCCTGCCCGGCTTCCAACAAAGCATATTGTTTATCAAATAATTGAACATGAGCATTAGGGTCATTGTCAACTTTGCTACCAAGGTGATTAAACTCACTTGCAATAATTCTATGACCTAGAACAACCATGATTATAGGAGTTTCCCATGTCAGTCACTCCTCATCTGCCAGACCTAAAGGGAGAAATTATTCGGCTTCTTCGTTCAAATCTATGTGCTCGCCTTCACCTAAATTCACATTAGTAGTATACGAAATTGGTGTATGATATGTTCTCTATACATTTGGCTCTACCTTCAATTGCTCCACCCACACGAAGTGAAGAAGAGCAAACAACACTTCAAAATCCAAGGGTTTGTTGTGTCACACCCTCTCCAATTATCCACTCTACTACTTGTCTACCACCCCATCCACCTACAACTTTGCAGCCTCAAATGCTGCATGTACCTCTAGGAGCTATATGATGACTGGATAATGAACTACTACTTGCTCTACCAATGAAAACAACCATTCTAGGATACACATACTTTCAGGGAATCACACAGGCAAATCCTTATCTAACTTCAAATGTAGAGGTTTAAATTGTGGCTATTGTCTCTTGCTTATCATTAAAATGAGAAAATTAGGTGTCAAAACATATTGGTATGGGATCTCTCAATCGCTTTGATGAACCCAAAAAAATCCCTTATAGTGTATGCTCAACATCCTCATCCCATCCCATGATGGTCGCCAAGAGTTGCAGTATGATATACCCTTTCAACAAATAGGTTCTTTGAATGGAGATTCTAATTCGAAATAGTTAAAACATGTTTCTACTTCCAATTTGATCATAAACGCATGATGATTTTTGCAACTACTATGTTTTAGAGATTAGTCCATAAAGATATCATCAACCCAATATAGATATTAACAGAAAATAGATACAAACTGTTAAGTCCACACTGGTAGCCTCCTAACAAAGATATGTTAAATAAAGGAAAGGTGTGTGTCTCTACACATATGTAGATGAGATAATAGGTATTCACATTCATCTAGTAGCTCTTCTCTAGTAACTCTCATCCTCTTTAGTACCAAATCATGAAATTTGAGAATTCATTTCTGCAACTCATCAAAATCCCTTATATGTTGAATGTTTTGAAATGGAATACAAAGGAGAGAGCTCTATAATGCTTCTTTCTTTATACTTTCTCTATGCATGAAGAAGGAACCGGAGAACTCTTCTCTCCTAGTGCGCTCATATACTAAGTCCTCTAATTCAAAATAAGAGAAGCCGCCCCCTATTATGACGAAGGGGCAGGAAGTGGGAGACAAAGGCTATGGGTTGATACTTCAAACATCATTGAAGATCATGGGGTTTTGAGTTTCACACTCATTGAAAGAAGCCAAAAATGGAGTTATAAGCAAATACGATGAAGATTACATGAAGAAATGATAGAAGTCCTCATTTGAATGAGCTCTTTTGGAGAAAAAAGCAAAGATGAGTGTGGGTACAGAGTTGTATGTGCCTCCTTTCCCAATGTATGCCTAGAGACGCATGAAGGATAAAGGAAAGATGTGCTTTCGCCACACTCATCATACATTTCTTCAGTCATTGACTCTTGCTCAAATACTTCATCATGTGTGAGAATCTCAACATATACATTCAAATCAATTGGATCTTCATTTATCTCATAGTATTCGCATCTAGCTTCATCAATGCAACCGTTTAATTTAATCTTTTCTTTTTTATCTTCTTTAGGCAATGTACCCATATGACTCAGACTAAAAGGATCTACCAACGCTAACCATAGGTCACAATTCAACTCGCATGCACAAGTTCGATAGAAGCACTGCTCAATTCAAAAGATGCACGTGTCAAATTTTTGCTCTAGGGTCCGTGCATTTTTAAAACACGGTGCTCGTATAGGCTCGGTATAAGCATCCATATGAGCATCGATAATTTTTAGTAATTTACCGATTCTTATACTGATGCATATACTGACACCTATATTGGTGCTTATATTGACACCTATACTGGTGACGACAACGGATATCGATGGCCCATTTTAAACAGTCATACCGACGGTCAAGTGATCGTCGATATGCCTAAGGAGATCTTCACAAGCATTTCCAATGATCATACCGACATGGAGGGGTGACTGTCGATATGGACATCATTGGTATGCCCCTCATATGTTGTAGTGTCTTCTCCACTTTTAAGTCAGAAGTATGGCAATCTCAACCATGAGCGTCCATGAGGTAGTTGATTGTTGAGCGTTCATGAGCTAGTTGGTCGGCCAAACAACTGGAGCTTCATAAGCATACTTTGTATTTCTTCGTAATCTTTCATGTACAACTTCATTTGCGTGCAGTGGTGCTACTGTTTTAGACGACTTCTATGAAAATATACATCGACAAATTTAAACCGTTTACATAGAGAGATAATACAAACAGAGAGACAGAGACATGCCAGACATAGAGAGATGATACAAACAGAGAGTAAACGACAAATGTAACCAAGAGAGGCATAGAGAGATAATGTAGAAGTATGTAAACGAGAATGTGTTTTGAAGAACAGTTTAAGCTCAAGTTAAGAGAAGGAATTCTGGAGCGATTGATAATGAATGAAATAAATACTTCTAAGATAACATCGGTGGTCTTGGTGTGTGTGTGTGTGTGTCTGTTACAGAGAGAGAGAGAGAGGGAGGGTGTGAAATAGATTCCCTGAATGAAATAAGGAGCGCAGTCTTAAGAGCCATAAAAGAGCAAACTCAACAGGGATTTGTGAAAGTTAAAATAAAATTTCACTCTCCAACTGACTCCAAATATATAGATATCTGCTACCCCAAAAAGAAGAAAACTATGCTCTGCGTCTACTCATGACGCATTGATGCTTATAAGTACACTTCTGAACATCTTGAGCTAAAGCGAAACAGACGACAGATCACTTGTATGCTCAAATATGCTCATTAATTCAACCCATTTTAATTAGGTAATCAGAAATTCTCATTGAGTTTAATCTTAACCCAGGGCGTCTTTTCTGTGTAAAAGAATTTCGATCTTAAATCTTCTTTTCTTGAAAGAAAGCTGAACAAAGAGCCGAAATACGAGAATGGAGGAAGATACAACGGAGGCCGAAGGATCCCTTCCACGAGGGATACACCAAAGGTACTAAGATAAGCTTAACATTGCGTGTTTCGGACGGTGAGCGTTTGAGCGACTGTCCAATCTCAGCAACTCCTCTTCTCGTCGATCCTCCTCACGTCCAGCTCTGGCACTATGCCTCTCCTCCACAAGGATGTCACGAAAACTTGAAACCATACACTCTTCTTCCTCGTCATCGTCAGTTTCTATTAGTAGCGTACGTCTGCAACCGAAATCATTAGGTTTCACTTCAGCAATCCTCTTTCTGGGAGGCTCACTTCGGAAATGCATATGGCGTTGAGTAGCGCTGGTCGGAGAAGTTGACCGCCTGCGTTCCCTCTGCAACGACATTTGTTGATGTCGTTGAGCAGCATTGGTCCGAGAAGTTAGTCGTCTATCTAAAGGCCTTCCTGGGGCAGCAGATTTGCCTTTGCATTCAATGGATTTTCTGGTAGTGACAACATTTTTTAAATTTGCTGTGCTTCTTTTCGACGAGAGCACCTTTGTTATTGGGTGTTCGGAGTTTCCTAATTCTTCTTCCTCTGTACTAGTACTGTTCAAGAAGCTGTAGTCTCTCGCTTCCCTAAGGAGCTCTCTCGCTATGGCGTCCAACCCACGGTATCGCTTTCTGATCGACTCTAAATGCTGCCAACATGGAGATCCTGGATTCTTACAGTCAGCGCAAGACGGTCCAAAGGAGCGCTTCTTGAATATCTTCGACGCCATGAATTCAGCTTTGTGTGTGTGCTTCTCAGTAAGTAAGTCACTGGATGACCAAGGCTATGTTGCTACGACAACATAGGCTCTCTTTTTATATAGCAGTGCCAAAAGCACGCTGCTTTTTATGCGAGCCGCTGTATGAATGAAAAGCATGCTATTGCTTTTCAACTTGTTGTCACCCAAACAGCATATCGTCATAAAATATCTGGCTTATTTAATATCTTGCGCGTCAAAATAGCGCCGTCAAGCTCAACAAATTGGGACAAACGAAGTTGTAAAGATTGGAATTTAGATTGAAGATCCGAATTTCGCTTCCATTTGTAAAGATTCCAATTATTTCGATTCCATTAGACATCACTTCCCTCTTCATTCTCACTTTGACCCTTGCAATTGTCTTTCCCCTTGCAATTCAACAGTAGTCCACGTATAGCTTGGACTTTTGAATTTGACCCATTTTAAGTTATTATGCTCAAATTCACTTGAAGTCTATGACATCCTTCGCATCACTAGTTTTTGCAAGTTTAAACTTTTGTGGCTTTTAGGGTTTTACTTATTTGCAACAATTCCTTTCTTTTTTTTCTTTTCAAGTTTAAACTTTTGTGGCTTTTAGGGTTTTACTTATTTGCAACAATTCCTTTCTTTTTTTTCTTTTGAGAGTACAATGAATTGAAAACACACTCACACATTCAACCTCATAGATAGAGGCACCTATCTGTGAGGAACTCGTAGATACATGTCCAGTCAAGACTTGAACTCAGGACTTCCTCCTTAAGACTCAAGGCGTCAAACCACTTGATTACGTGAGCTTGAATGCATCAATTCCTTTCTGTTTCTAGTCCTTTCACAAGCTTGTTCCCTTTTCAACAATTCCTTATCAGCTTGAAATAATTCTTCTTCTTTGAATCAATCATTAGTTCCCTCTTCTTTGATGTAATTTGATGGCAATGCACCACAGTGCACTCTCCTTCATGAGATCTCCATGACGATATCCTCCGGGTAGAAAACCAAACTCCAAGCACCGCACACGGTACTCTACACAGAGGCTACAGAATACATAGAAAAACACGATACACGAGGAGCACGAACACAGACTTCTTAGCTGTTACAAGTGTGGTTGAATTACAATATCTATCTATCTATCTATCTCTCTTTCCCAAGGACCTCAAAAGTAGTCCACGTATAGCTTGCACTTTTGAATTTGACCATTTTTTTTTTTTTTTAAGCTATGACATCTTTTGCATGCATCACTGGTTGTTGGAAGTTTAAACTTTTGGCGCCCTTTCTAGGGTTTTACTTATTTGCATCAATTCCTTTCTGTTTCTAACCCTTTCAACAATTCCTTATTAGCTCAAAACAATATCTAACTAACCAACTAACTATCCATCGATCGAACTAACTAACTGTCCACTCATCAAACTGACTATCCTGTCTACCTACCTATCTATGTACCTATCTATCTATCTATCTACTTGCTTCATGTTTTGAGACAGTACCATGGGTTCACCAAATTTGTTTCTAGAGTGGTTTTAGATGAATGTTAAGGTCTCTCTTTGGGGTTGCATCCATGTGGGGAAACGAGTACCTTGCGTGTGGCTAACATAGACGATATTATCTTTCTCTGCAATCTTCTTTGTGCATACAAATCTCTTGAGTCATGAAATAAAATCAATGAGGTTCTGATCTATGGATAGATTTTCATGATGGAGAGTGTTAATCTCCAAAAGAACAAGTCATCCTTGAAGTTAGAGCACCTCTATATCAAGAATAACTTAAAACCTTCACTAATTTGGAGGATCAATACTCAACTACCAAAATCTTGAACAAACTATGAAGAAGATGTCTACACAAAAAGTCTTTTGCACATAACGCATTCATTGACTCATCAAATGTGTAAAGTTTTTTATAAAACTTTGTACAAGGTTTCGCCTATAGTTTGTGCACCTCGTCCAAGTGAAATCCTTCCAAAAGACTCAGAATATCTTGAGAAATGATCTCAACAAGTCACCTATGTCTAAAACTGAGTTCTTAACAGTCGACTTTGACACCTGTAACTTCTAAAGCTTGATTCTCCTAAACTAGAACCTGTTTATGAAAATGCTTTTAGCCATAGATGACTTACCTCCCAACTTAGATTTTGAACCCTCATTTGTATAAAACTTTACAGTGTGCAGTGAGAACCGACCATTTCTTTGACCATCGGGATTGCACCTGTTTTAGAAGGCACTCAACACTTCCTCACATATGAATGTTCCTACTCATAATTCTCATAGTCTGTATACAATTAAGCTCTCAAACTTTAACCATAGACTCATTAAGAATGAAATTAGACACCTACAAAAGGATTCTTGAATTGATCAAGCACAGAAAGAGAACACACAGAAACATCGGGTGCAACTTTTCTTCATTACTGAAAAGTTTTACATCTGGATGAGAGAGCTATCTCACTCACTTCACAAGTGTCTAACGACTTCTAATTCTCTTCAATTCTTGTTCTCTCACACTCTCTCATATTTTCCTCGATAGTTTTCCTTGTATATATAGACAAATATGTACAAGCTCATAACCATACAAAAGTATAAGTGAGCTAACTCTAAGTTAATGTACATATGTATACATATCTTCATTCTCTGAACATATGCTTTCTTCATGCTTGATGACTTGATCTTTTCTTCAATCCTTGACTTCAAAACTTCATCAAAACTTGAATTGTTGATTGTCTTGCACCAACAGCTCCCCCTCAATCATCAATTGAGGTTTTCTCTACCTTCTTTATACTTGCCATGTCTTTGAATCTCTGTAGCTTTTGTCCATCCAAGATTTTTGTTAGCATATCAGCTATCTGATCTTTTGTTGAAGTATGTATAACTTCAATCTCTTTATCCATCACCTTCTCTCTTGGAAAATGATACTGAATCTCAATGTGTTTAGTCCTGGCATGAAAAACAGGATAAGCTGCTAAATACAATGAACTCGTGTTATCTCCATGAATAGTGGGTGTACTCTGAATGATGTCAAAACTCTTCATAAGAGTCTTAAGCCATATCACTTCCTTTGCAGCTTCAACCATATCTTTGTACTTAGCCTCTGTGGATGATAAAGCAACTGTATGTTGCTTCTTTGAACACCATGAGATTAACTTATCTCCCACATAACACAAGTATCCATAAGTTGATCTCCTATCATCAGGATTACCTGCCCAATCTGTATCACTATATATCTAGATGTTTGTATCTGATGTAAAACCATAATAAAAACCTTCTTTGAGTGTATCCTTAATGTACCTCAACACTCTTTGTCCTGCAATCCAATTTTCTTTCCTAGGACAATGCATGAATTGCAATAATACTCCAACTACATATGACAAGTCAGGCCTAGTTAATGTAACATAGATCAGACTACCAACCAAACTTTGATATAGCTTCATGTCCTTGAATTCTTCTCCTCCATATCTGCTCAATTTGTGATTCACCTCCATTGGAGTAGGTGCTACCTTGCAGTCATCCATTTTAAACTTGATCAACAAGTTTTTCAAATACCTTTCTTGAGTTACATACACTCCATGTTGAGTGTATGAGATCTCCATGCCCAAGAAATATGACAAATCTCCCAAGTCTCTAATCTTGAACTCTTTCTCCATTTGCTTCTTTAGGCTTTGAATTCCTCTCTCATCTGTACCTGTAAGAATTATATCATCAACATATATGTTCATGTAAATGAACCCATCATCACTTGCTTTAACAAGCAAACTACTATCTGCTTTAGATACTTGAAAACCAACTTCCTTCAAGAACTTCACAAGTCTATAATTCCATGCCCTTGGGGCCTGCTTCAAACCATACAAAGCTCTTTTGAGCTTACATACATGATCTGGATATCTGTCATCTCTGAACCCTTGTGGTTGCTCCATGAAAACATCATCTAAAATATAACCATTTAGAAAAGCATTCTTCACATCTAATTGACATAATTTCAAACCTTTACATGCAGCAATAGCTATGAGTGTCCTGATGGTTGTCATCTTTTCCACAAGACTATAGGTCTCATCATAATCTATACCATATGTCTGAGAAAATCCTTTCACAACAAGTCTAGCTTTATATGTAGACACACTTCCATCTGCAAACCTCTATGTCTTGTAGACCCATTTGCATCCAATGATCTTTTGACTAATTGGTTTAGGAACCAAATCCCATGTGTCATTCTCCATCAATGCATCATACTCTTCCTGCATAGCTTTCTCCCAATTTTCCTTACCTTTTGCCTCTTCATATGTAGAAAGGGGTCTTCATCTGCCTTTACCATATAAGCATAATTTTTAGTAGCCAAAAAAGAAGTGTCATAGCTATACCTTGTAGGTTGCCATTTGTGTCTTGATGACCTTCTGAGTTCTACACTCCTTGAGGTTTCTGGCTCATCACATTCTAGATCAAACCTTGGCACTTCTTCAACTTCAACCTGTACTTCATTGTTCTGTTCTTCATCAAATATCTGAACTTTTGATTTACCTTTCTTTTGATTCACAACTTCCTCATCACCTGCATAAATATTGATTGTACCTACATACCAAGTACCTTGCTCATCAAATGTAACATCCTTTGATACAAGGAATTGTTTTCTGGATGGACTCCACAACCTATATCCCATCTGCTTATCATCATATCCAATGAATACTTACTTTTCAGCTTTAGGTTCCAATTTGTGCCTCAATTGAGATGGCACATATGCATATGCCAAACATCCAGATACTTTGCAATGATCTAGAGTAGGTCTCTTACCCCACCATGCTTCATATGGTGTCATACCCTGCAAAGCTTTACATGGTAATCTATTGACCAAATATGTAGCTCTATTTACAGCCTCAGCCCACAAACAATTGGGACAATTTTTCTCCTTCATCATGGATCTTGCAAACTCAACAAGAGTTCTATTCCTCCTTTCTGCTACACCATTTTGTTGAGGAGAGTATCTGCAAGTAACCTCCCTTTTTATATCTGCATTCCACAAGTAATCCCTGAACTCATTAGAGAAATACTCTCCCCCTACATCTGACCTTAGTCTCTTCAACTTTTGACATGTGATTATTTCTGCATACACATGATAATGCTTGAATGTACTGAATACCTCTGATTTATCTTTGATCACATAGATAGTGATCCATCTGGTAGCATCATCAACATAAATTACATAATACCTTGAACCATTGATACTAAAATCCTTTGATGGTCCCCACACATCTGTGTGTACCAACTCAAGCTTCTCTGAATACATAAAACCATGCTTGGAATAAGATTGCTTATGAGCCTTACCTAATTAACATGCCTCACATCTGTATGTCATATGTTGACCTGCAACATTAGGCAATCCAAGCACTAAACCATTGTGAACCATATCTTTAATACCTCTTTCATTGAAATGTCCAAGCCTTTTGTTCCAAAGATCTAACTCAGAGATCTTATGTCCTCCATAGGTGAACAAGGCATGACCAACATTACCTTGAATCTTCAATGTGAACAATCTTCCTTCTTTCTTCCCTGAAACAATTTGTTTATACCCATTGCTAGGGTCTTCCACAAAAACTCCTTCATTGGTGAACCTAACTTCATAACCTTTTTCAACAATTTGTCCTACACTTATCGGCTTGTTTGGAATTATAGAAACATACAAAACCTTACTCAAGAGAGTACTTCCATCCTTGGCCTTCACTGATCCAATTGACTTCACATTGTGCTTTGTATTATCACCTGTTTGAACTACATGATTAGTTACCTTATTTTCCAAATCAATGCTATTATGAGGAAGGGGCAGGAAGTGGGAGACAATGGCTATGGGTTGATACTTCAAACATCATTGAAGATCATGGGGCTTTGAGTTTCACACTCATTGAAAGAAGCCAAAAATGGAGTTATAAGCAAATACGATGAAGATTACATGAAGAAATGATAGGAGTCCTCATTTGAATGAGCCATTTTGGAGAAAAAACCAAAGATGAGTGCGGGTAGAGAGTTGTATGTGCCTCCTTCCCCAATGTATGCCTAGAGACGCATGAAGGATAAAGAAAAGATGCAAACGTGCAAGAAAAGAAGATTGAGGGATGAGTATGAAGATGCATGGAAGTGGAGCATCATGAAGCATGGACATAAGCAAGAAGAAGATGAAACATGGAATTATCTTCATCAAGCATAACTGAGGGGATTACCATTTCCTTTTACATTTTGACATATGGCATGGGAACCATTCTAAGTGAAGCATGACCATTCATAGCTCTCATGCCCATTGAAATCTTCTTTCCACATAAAGTTGCTCTATTTATTGCATTGAAAAATCCACTTGAGAGTGCATATATGAGAAATTCGGAACTATTTTCTTTCCATGGTGAATATTTCAAGCTTATATGCAATGAAAATGCATATATGAGAAAAGTATAAATCATGCTGAATGGCATTTTTCCTCATCATCGTAGGGAACTATATGTTATTTATTCATTTATGGAGTCACTATTTCTAGTCGGTGACTGCATAGTACCCAATCAAATTTGGAAGCATGTTGCTTTTTGATCGAGTGACACATTTTAGCCATTTTAAGCTTATTGGAGAGCTTGAAAGAAATTCCTCAAATTTTTTGCCGCTCAGTAGATTTTACTTTTCTATGCAACATTATTTCGAGATGCTATCATTGGGAAATTTTAGAGATGGAGTTGACAACGATGTTAACTTCAAAATGTGGAATGAAAGTGTATCTTCACAATGTAGCTTATGTAACATGATGTAATTTACTAGGGAGAACTAGGGTGCATATAATATAGGAATTTGGTGTTGATTTACGATTTTCTTTTTCTTTTTTCATTCCGTCTAACTTTTCAACCACAAGAGACTCATGGGATTTGGATTTTACCTAAAAGTCCTACTCTAAAATGTAATAAGCTTTATCAAAATCAAATTTTAAGAAAGCGAAGGTCTTGTTCCATCACAATATCATATTCGAGACCTTCCCAAATGTCAAAGATTCCTTTCAGGACGACCTTCATTTCATGAGTCCTTTCTAATTTTCATGAATCCAACACCAAAGATGACACAAGATGTGATTAGATAGAGATTTGGCAAAGAGATTTTAACCAATCTGGAACATGGTAATCAGCCACCAACTTTAGAAACATTATGCAAAGCTTCAACATTATAGAAATATGGCTATCTCACTAGAACATATCAGGCATACATCGAGGCTTCAACTAGGGAAAATGCACTGGTGCGATTTTGCCTCGACATCGGTGTAAATTTTGGCATACGCATCAACAACAAAGCATCGGTATGAGCCTCGATATATGCGTCAGTATGAGCCTTGGTATAAGCATTGGTAATCAACTAGGAAAAAGCGTCGGTATAAGTGTCGGTATGCAGTTCGGCATACCGACATTCATAACAGCGCCTATACCGACGACCATGTCTCGAAATTTGTTTTGGGCAGAATGTGTTGTCTTTTGCTACAACAACATTACCATGATGTTTTGTAGCAAAAGACAATAGGATTTGCCCAAAGAAACCGACTACATGTGATGTGTATTCTAATGGAAACCTTCAAACGGAGTCATTTTTATAGATGCATGCCATGCACTATTGTATGCAAACTCAACCAAGGGTAAGTATTCACTCCAATTATCTTGCTTTTCATTCACATACATACGCAACATATCTTCAACTACTTTGTTAACCCTCTCGGTTTCCCCATCAGTTTGTGGACGGAAAGCTCTACTCATACGAAGTTGAGTTCCAATCGATTCAAACATTGCTCTCAAGAAGTTTGACGTAAATCTAGAATCTCTATCAGAAATTATGCTTTTAGGCATTCCATGCAATCAAAATATTTCTTTTACAAAGATTCTTGCAACATTCAATGCAGTATCAGTCTTTCTCATAGGAAAGAAGTGTGCCATCTTGCTAAGTCAATCGACTACAATAAATATGGTATCATGCTTACTTCTGTTCATAGGTAGCTTAGTGATAAAGTCCATAGAAATAGACTCCCACTTCTGATTTGGAACATCCAAAGGTTGAAGCATTCTAGGCATCCTCTTAAACTCTGATTTCACCTGATGGCACTTCAAACATTCACTTATATATTTTCTAATATCCGGCTTCATACATGGCCAAAAGTAAGAATACTTTGTTTTATTATAGGTCCTTGAATAATCTGGATGTGCAGAAAAAGGTGCATCATGACAATCATGCAATATTTTAAGTTTTAATGGAGATTCAAAAGATATGCATAACCGATTGTTACAATACAATGTTCCATCCTGCAAATGAAATTTTTCCTCATACATCGATCCCCTGTTCGCATTCAAAGAACTCAAAATAGGTGCATAAAAAGGATCCTGTTTTATCTCTTCTTGAATTTGATTGAGAAAATCAGAATTTATTACAGAAATAAGATTACACAAAGGTCTCTGACTCAATGCATCAGCAACCATATTTTCCTTACCAACCAGATACTTAATGTCAAAACCATACTCACTTAATAATTCAATCCAACGCTTCGTCCTGTTGTTAAGCAATGGTTGTGTGAAGATGTATTTTAGACTCTGATGATCTGTTTTCAATTCAAACTTAACCCCTAACAATAGACGTCTCCAATGCTTAAGTGCATGCACAATAACAAGCATTTCCAAATCATGAGTAGGATAGTTAAGTTCATGTCTTCTTAGTTTTCTGGACTCATATGCGACCACCCTGCCATCCTGTGAAAGAACACATCCTATCTGACTACCACTTGCATCACATGCAACCACAAAAGGCTTTCCCATTTCTGGTGTTTTCAAAACACAATCCTCAACGACTTTTTGTTTCAATGTTTCAAATGATTTTTGACAGCCATCACTCCATGCAAATCCTACATTCTTTTTAGTCAATTATGTGAGGGGAGTAGCTATCTTAGAGAAATCCTTAATATGTGCTCTTTCATATTGTGCCAACCCATGAAAACTTCTAACATCCCTTAGAGTCTTAGGAATCGGCCAATCAACTGTTGTATTTACTTTATCTTCATCTATAAGGATTCCTTCTTTTGATATTACTCTTCCTAGATACACAAGTTTATCCTTAGCAAAGAAACACTTACTCTTTTTCCCATAGAATTTGTGTTCTCTAAGAGTTTGCAAAGTCTTCTTGAGATGTACCGCATGCTCAGAATCATCTTTAGAGTATAATATCATCAAGGAATACTAAGATGAATTCATCTAGGTAATTATGAAAAATATTATTCATCAAGCACATAAATATGGAAGGAGAATTTGTTAATCCAAAAGGTAGAACCATGAACTCATAGTGACCATATCTTGTTTGAAAAGCTGTCTTAGGAACATCCTCTGTTTTGATCCTAATTTGGTGATATCTTAAGTCAATCTTTGTGAATACAGTCACTCCACTTAATTGTCCTAATAAGTCATCTATGTGAGGGAGTGGATACTTATTCTTAATTGTTCTTTTATTCAACGCCCTATAGTCAATGCATAATCTATAAGAGCCGTCTTTCTTCTTCTGAAATAAAACAGGTGCATCCCAAGCTGAGACACTCGGTCTTATTAAGCCTTTCTTCAAAAGATCATCTAATTGAATCTTAAGCTCCTTTAATTCATCAATGTTAAATCTATAGGGTGCTCTAGAATACGGTTCACTCCCTGGATATAGGTCAATGGCATGGTCAATTTGCCTAGGTGGGGGTATACCAGGCAACTCTTCTGGAAATACATCGGCATATTCTTTCAAGAGATTTCCTACGTAATCTAGAATATCTTCATCATTACCTTCCTCATGCAGATTGTTCACATACACTACAAATGTTTTACATCCATCACGTATACCTCTAATTATCTGCATAGCAAACATAAGAGTAGGTTTAGGATTAAAGACATCACCTAGAATATGAATAGATTCATCATCTAGTTTTAAAGTGATCGTTCTTTGTTCACAATTAATTATCATAGAGTTTTTAACTAACCAATCCATGCCTATGATTACATCACTCTGTTTCATCTCAATTACATGGAAACTTCCAGAAAAGTGCCTATTAGAAAGAGTGAATTCAAGGTTTTCAACATATCCTTTCGTGTAGTGTAATCGTCCATTGGCCATCTCTACAGGTCTGGTTATCTGCATATTTAGGGCTATCCCTAGATTTTGTACCAATTTGAAAGATAGAAAACAATGGGTACTACCTGAATCGATAAAAAATCTGGTTTTATGCACAGAAATCATACTCAGAATCGTGATTACAGAAGCCTTTGGGAAAGAACTAACCACCATGCAACGTAAAGTCGAGTCAGGAACTTACCCCCATCATCTGCTTCCTCAATAATTGTACCCTCCTCGATGATGTTTATCGCTTTTGATTGTGCGGGTCGAAAGACTGCCTTGTTCGGGCACTCATATGTCTGATGCCCTTGCTCCCCGAAACGATAACACAGACCAAGTCTTTTTGCCCTCTCAATAAAATTAGGGTCTTGTTGCCACTCGATTGGTTGGTGCCTCCTTTGATTTTCGACTTGAGCAGGGTTCTTTCCTTGGTTATTAGAAGATGGAGTTTTCTTTGAATTGTTCATGTTCATTGCAACAGGTCTTTGTGGCCTACGTCCCATTGCAATGAATCTGCTTCTATTTGCCTTTTGCAAATTGAACTTCTCCATCTTCTCAAAGTTCTCGGCCATCGCAACAACATCAAGAAAATCAATGCATCCAGATCCCTTGACTTGACAGCGAAGTTCGTCACGAAGCCCTTCAATTAAATTTACTCTTTAGAGCATTACCACTAACCTCTAATGTATATTTATGAAGATGTAGGAACTTCTCTTTGTACTCATCAACAGATAAGCTATGCTTATCACTTTCATGCTCAAGATCTTCGCCACTCTTCTTCCTGCCATCAAAAGCATTCAACTTTGCCTTCTTGAAGACTTGGTTAAGGGCAAATTCACCTAGTTCCATATCTTCATTATTACGTTTTTGTTTTTCGCGAGGTACATTAGATGTTCGCGCACCTTCATCTACTTCATCGTTCAGCTCCACAAACAAATTTGTTGCTCCTTCTGGTTGCTTTCCGCCTCATTCTTTGCGCAATTCACCAAGAAGATTCTGAATAAGCTCCTCTTGTTCACGAATCTTTTGTGTTAGACCTTCCGTCGTTCCCGAGGATTGATTCTGCTCTGATACCACTTGTAGTGTTTCCACAATCACAATCTATCCCCAATCACGATTTTTCTATCACTCAAAAATAAGAGTGCTGAGAAGAATGTAGAGATTGCACAAGGTAAAAGAAAACTGACGTGGAAGAGTAGAAACAAATATGACGCAAAGAAGGAAGAAATCTAATATTATAGATGCGAATCAATGGTTACAATAGTTTTGGACAATAGCTTCTTGATGAAGCCTCTACCTCCCGACCACCCCCGAGCTATCACAATCGCATTCACACTCGCACTCTCAATCACACTCTCACTCTCACTCTCACTCTCAATCACACTCTCAATCACAAGGTAATTCTCAGATTTCTGTGTGTCCTCTGTGTTGATGCGCAGGTCTCCCTATATCAGAGTTTGATCGCAGCCGTCCCCCCAAAGAAGTGTGCGATCCACCAAATTTAGAAAAAGTCGAGTTTCTCCAAAACTTTCACAAAAAGCCATGCGATCGTAGTGTACTTTCTTTCTTTAGCATACCTGTCAAAAATAGGAGAAAAACACCAAAAAAGACATATCCAAAAATATCCATAATTAGACATGGTGACACGTGATCATGAGAATCACGGATTCAAATAGAATTAGATAAGCCTCGTTTTTTTTTACGTGTTGGAAAAAACGATACTTTTGAAAGCCCTGTAACTCAAAAACAGTGAGGAATTAGCTTAAGCTTGTGAGAGACACTTTTATTCAATTTGTCAATCTGCACGATAGTGTTAAAGATGTCCGAGATCCAAATCCACCTCCAAATGCCACTTTTGAGCCCAGCAAGTTTCACAATTCTAGAGAGAGAGTAAAGTCAAGACATTTTCTTACAATGAATTAAATGTAGGACCCAGAACGAGGTACTTATGATTCACAAGAATTTCACTTAGGCACTTTTATTCTCCTATACTTGCTCTACCTTTCTCTCATACAGAGTTTTTCTTAATTCTTTCATCTTCACCTTCAAAATTTGACAAGAAAACATGATGCGAATAAGGTCTAGAGAGAGAATATGAAACTTGTCAACCCAAAATTTTTCCTATATGCATAAAATGACTAATTATTCATTCTAAGCATTATCCCCACAATGAAATTCAAAAAGTTCAAAATGAATTATTTCACTAGAAAAGAGGCCTATTACAATTCTTCCCCCCCTTTAAGAACTCTAACCTTAGAGTTGCAAAGAAGGATAATGTGTTAGAAAATCATCTAAATTCACCCAACTCGAATCTTCTACTGTGTATAAGTGCCATTTCACCAAAATTTCTACTATAGATCTATTTCTAAGAAATCTTTCCTTCCTATCTAATATTATTTCGGGTTGAAGCTCAAAAGAGCCATCATCTTTCAGCTTATAATTGTCCTGCAAAACATGAGAAACATTAGATACATATCTTTTAAGTAAGCTAACATGAAATACAAGATGCACATTTAAATGTTTAGGTAATTCCAGCAAATAAGCAAGAGATCCATTCTTTTTCAAAACTCTAAAAGGACCTGCATATCGAGGAGAAAGTCTATGATCCTTCCCTAGCAACAAGTTAGATCGGTGAGGATTAACTTTAAGAAATACCATATCATCAACTTGGAATTCAAGTGGTCTTCTCTTTAAATCATAGAACTTCTTTTGTTTTTTCTAAGCTTCTTTTATGTGTTTCTTAATTTTCCAACTTCTTCATCCATCTTATCAAACATTTCTTTGGATACTTATACTTTATTTGGAAAACCCAAAAACGAAGGTGGACTCAAACAATTATAACCATACATAGCTTCAAACGAAGTCATTTTTATAGATGCATGCCATGCACTATTGTATGCAAACTCAACCAAGGGTAAATATACACTCCAATTATCCTGCTTTTCATTCACATACATATGCAACATATCTTCAAATACCCTGTTAACCCTCTCGGTTTCCCCATCAGTTTGTGGATGGAAAGTTGTACACATACGAAGTTGAGTTCCGATCGATTCAAACGTTGCTCTCCAAAAGTTTGACGTAAATCTAGAATCTCTATCAGAAATTATGCTTTTAGGCATTCCATGCAATCAAAATATTTCTTTTACAAAGATTCTTGCAACATTCAATGCAGTATTAGTCTTTCTCATAGGAAAGAAGTGTGTCATCTTGGTAAGTCGATCGACTACAACAAATATGGTATCATGCTTAGTTCTGGTCATAGGTAGCTTAGTGATAAAGTTCATAGAAATAGACTCCCACTTCTGATTTGGAACATCCAAAGGTTGAAGCATTTTAGGCATCCTCTTAAACTCAGATTTCACTTGTTGGCACTTCAAACATTCACTTACATATTTTCTAATATCCCGCTTCATACATGGCAAAGAGTAAGAATACTTTGTTTTAACATAGGTCCTTGAATAACCTGGATGTGTAGAAAAAGGTGCATCATGAAAATCATGTAATATTTTATGTTTTAATGGAGATTTAGAAGCTATGCATAGCCGATTATTACAATACAATGTTCCATTCTGCAAATGAAATTTTTCCTCATACATCGATCCCCTGTTCACATTCAAAGAACTCAAAATAGGTGCATAAAAAGGATCCTGTTTTATCTCTTCTTTAATTTGACTGAGAAAATCAGAATTTATTGCAAAAACAAGATTACACAAAGGTCTCTGATTCAATGCATCAGCAACCTTATTTTCCTTACCAGCCAGATACTTAATATCAAAATCATACTCACTTAATAATTCAATCGAACACTTCTGCCTGTTGTTAAGCAATGGTTGTGTGAAGATGTATTTTAGAATCTGATGATCTGTTTTCAATTCAAACTTAACCCCTAACAATAGATGTCTCCAATGCTTAAGTGCATGCACAACAGCAAGCATTTCTAAATCATGAGTAGGATAGTTAAATTCATGTTTTCTTAGTTTTCTAGACTCATATGCGACCACCCTGCCATCCTGTGAAAGAACACATCCTATCTGACTACCGCTTGCATCACATGCAACCACAACAGGCTTTCCCATTTTTGGTATTTTCAAAACACATTTCTCAACGACTTTTTTCTTTCAATGTTTCAAATGATTTTTGACAGGCATCACTCCACGCAAATCCTACATTCTTTTTAGTCAATTCTGTGAGGGGAGTAGCTATCTTAGAGAAATCCCTAATATGTGCTCTTTCATATTGTGCCAACCCAAGAAAACTTCTAACATCCCTTATAGTCTTAGGAATCGACCAGTCAACTATTGTGTTTACTTTATCTTCATCTATAAGGATTCCTTCTTTTGATATCACTCTTCCTAGATACACAAGTTTACTCTTAGCAAAGAAACACTTACTCTTTTTCCCATACAATTTGTGTTCTCTAAGAGTTTGCAAAGTCTTATTGAGATGTATCGCATGCTCAAAATCATCTTTAGAGTATACAAATATATCATCAAGGAATACTAAGATGAATTCATCTAGGTAATCGTATAAAATATTATTCATCAAGCACGTAAATGTGGAAGGAGCATTTGTTAATCCAAAAGGTAGAACCGTAAACTCATAGTGACCATATCTTGTTCGAAAAGCTGTCTTAGGAATATCCTCAGTTTTGATCCTAATTTGGTGATATCCAGATCTTAAGTCAATCTTTGTGAATACAGTCGCTCCACTTAATTGACTTAATAAGTCATCTATGTGAGGGAGTGGATAATTATTGTTAATTGTTCTTTTATTCAACCCCCTATAGTCAATGCATAATCTATAAGGCCGTCTTTCTTCTTCTGAAATAAGATAGGTACACCCCAAGGTGAGACCCTCAGTCTTATTAAGCCTTTCTTCAAAAGATCATCTAATTGAATCTTAAGCTCCTTTAATTCATCAATGTTAAATCTATAGGGTGCTCTAGAATATGGTTCACTCCCTGGATATAGGTCAATGGCATGGTCAATCTACCTAGGTAGTGCTATACCAGGCAAGTCTTTTGGAAATACATCGGCATATTGTTTCAAGAGATTTCCTACGTAATCTGGAATATCTTCATCATTACCTTCCTCATGCAGATTGCTCACATACACTACAAATGTTTTATAGCCATCACGTATAGCTCTAATTATCTGCAAAAATAAGAGTAGGTTTAGGATTAAAGACATCACCTAGAATATGAATAGATTCATCATCTAGCTTTAAAGTGATTGTTCTTTGTTCACAATTAATTGTCGCATAGTTTTTAACTAACCAATCCATGTCTATGATTACATCACTCTATTTCATCTCAATTACATGGAAACTTCTAGAAAAGCACCTATTAGAAAGAGTAAATTCAAGGTTTTCAACATATCCTTTCGTGTAGTGTAATTTTCCATTGGCCATCTCTACAGGTCTAGTTATCTCAATATTTAGGGCTATCCCTAGATTATGTACCAATTTGAAAGATAGAAAACAATGGGTACTACCTGAATCGATCAGAAATCTGCTTTTATGCGCAGAAATCATACCCGAAATTGTGATTACAGAAGCCTTTGGGAAAGAATTAACCACCATGCAACGTAAAGTAGAGTCAGGGCACTTACCTCCATCATCTGCTTCCTCAATAGTTGTACCCTCCTCGATGATGTTTATCGCTTTTGATTGTGCGGGTCAAAAGACTGCCTTGTTCGGGCACTCATATGTTCGATGCTGTTGCTCCCCGCAACCAAAAGACAGACCAAGTCTTTTTGCCCTCTCAATAAAATTAGGGTCTTGTTGCCACTCGATTGGTTGACATCTCCTTTGATTTTCCACCTGAGCAGGGTTCTTACCTTGGTTATTAGAAGATGGAGTTTTCTTTTAATTGTTCATGTTCATTGCAACAGGTCTTTGTGGCCTATGTCCCATTGCAATGAATCTACTTCTATTTGCCTTCTGCAAATTGAACTTCTCCATCTTCTCAAAGTTCTCGGCCATCACAACAGCATCAAGAAAATCAATGCATCCAGATCCCTTGACTTGATAGCGAAGTTCCTCACTAATCCCTTCAATAAATTTACTCTTTAGAGCGTTACCACTAACCTCTAATGCATATTTATGAAGACGTAGGAACTTCTCTTTGTACTCATCAACAGATAAGCTATGCTTATCACTTTCATGTTGTCGAAAATTGTAGAACTCCATCTTCTTCTCCATATGGTAGTGTGGAGAACAATAGTGTTTTTCAGCTTGTTCTCTAAATTTCTTCCATAGAACTGGACCAAAACGTGTTTGAGTCTGCATATATGACTTCCACCATAGCTTCGTGATCCCACGCAGGTGCAAGATCCCAACTTTTGCCTTGGACTCTTCACTAAATTGTGGAAGATCAAAGAAATCCTCTAGTTCTTCAATCCATGCTTCTTGACGAAGCCTCTACCTCCCGACCACCCCCGAGCTATCACAATCGCATTCACACTTGCACTCTCAATCACCCTCTCACTCTCACTCTCACTCTCAATCACACTCTCAATCAGAAGGTAATTCTCAGATTTCTATGTGTCCTCTATGTTGATGCGCAGGTCTCCCTATATCAGAGTTTGATCGAAGTCGTCCCCCCCAAAGAAGTGTGCGATCCACCAAATTTAGAAAAAGTCGAGTTGCTCCAAAACTTTTGCAAAAAGCCATGCGATCGTAGTGTACTTTCTTTCTTTAGCATACGTGTCAAAAATAGGAGAAAAACACCAAAAAAGACATATCCAAAAATAACCATAATTAGACATGGTGACACGTGAGCATGAGAATCACGGATTCGAATAGAATTAGATAAGCCCTCGTTTCTTTTTTTAAGTATTGAAAAAACGACACTTTTGAAAGCCCTGTAACTCAAAAACGGTGAGGAATTAGCTTAAGCTTGTGAGAGACACTTTTATTCAATTTTTTGATCCGCACGATAGTGTTAGAGATATCCGAGTTCCAAATCCACCTCCAAATGCCACTTTTGAGCCCTCCAAGTTTCAAAATTCTAGAGAGAGTAAAATCAAGGCATTTTCTTACAACGAACTAAATGTAGGACCCTGAACAAGGTACTTATGATTCACAAGAATTTCAATCAGGCACTTTTATTCTCCTATACTTGCTCTACCTTTCCCTCATACAGAATTTTTCTTAATTCTTTCATCTTCACCTTCAAAATTTGTCTAGAAAACATGATACGAATAAGGTCTAGAGAGAGAACATGAAACTTGTCAACCCAAAATTTTTCCTATATGCATAAAATGACCTAATTATTCATTCTAAGCATTATTCCCACAATGAAATTCAGAAAGTTCAAAATGAATTATTTCACTAGAAAAGAGGCCTATTACAATTCTTCCCCCCTTTAAGAACTCTGTCCTGAGAGTTGGAAAGAAGGATAATGTGTTAGAAAATCATCTAAATTCACCCAACTTGAATCTTCTACTGGGTATGAGTGCCATTTCACCAAAATTTCTACTATAGATCTATTTCTAAGAAATATTTCCTTCCTATCTAATATTATTTTGGGTTCAAGCTCAAAAGAGCCATCATCTTTTGGCTTATAATTGTCCTGCAAAACATGAGCAACATTAGATACATATCTTTTAAGTAAGCTAACATGAAATACAGGATGCACATTTAAATGTTTAGGTAATTCCAGCAAATAAGCAAGAGATCCAATCTTTTTCAAAACTTTAAAAGGACCTGCATATCGAGGAGAACGTCTATGATCCTTCCCTAGCAACAAGTTAGATCGGTGAGGATTAACTTTAAGAAATACCATATCATCAACTTGGAATTCAAGTGGTCTTCTCTTTAAATCATAGAACTTCTTTTGTCTTTTCTGAGCTTCTTTTATGTGTTTCTTAATTTTTCCAAGTTCTTCATCCATCTTTTCAAGCATTTCTTTGGATACTTCTAGTTTATTTGGAAAACCCAAAAACGAAGGTGGAGTCAAACAATTTTAACCATACATAGCTTCAAACCGAGTCATTTTTATAGATGCATGCCATGCACTATTGTATGCAAAATCAACCAAGGGTAAATATTCACTCCAATTATCCTGCTTTTCATTCACATACATACGCAACATATCTTCAACTACCCTGTTAACCCTCTCGGTCTCCCCATCGGTTTGTGGATGGAAAGCCGTACTCATACGAAGTTGAGTTCCGATCGATTCAAATATTGCTCTCCAAAAGTTTGACATAAATCTAGAATCTCTATCAGAAATTATGCTTTTAGGCATTCCATGCAATCGAAATATTTCTTTCACAAAGATTCTTGCAACATTCAATGCAGTATCAGTCTTTCTCATAGGAAAGAAGTGTGCCATCTTGGTAAGTCGATCGACTACAACAAATATGGTATCATGCTTACTTCTGGTCATAGTTAGCTTAGTGATAAAGTCCATAGAAATAGACTCCCACTTCTGATTTGGAACATCCAAAGGTTGAAGCATTCCAGGCATCCTCTTAAACTCAGATTTCACCTGTTGGCACTTCAAACATTCACTTACATATTTTCTAATATCCCGCTTCATACATGGCCAAAAGTAAGAATACTTTGTTTTAACATAGGTCCTTGAATGACCTACATGTGCACAAAAAGGTGCATCATGACAATCATGCAATATTTTAAGTTTTAATGGAGATTTAGAAGATATGCATAGCCGATTGTTACAATACAATGTTCCATTCTGCAAATGAAATTTTTCCTCATACATCGATCCCCTGTTCGCATTCAAAGAACTCAAAACAGGTGCATAAAAAGGATCTTGTTTTATCTCTTCTTGAATTTGATTGAGAAAATCAGAATTTATTACAGAAACAAGATTACACAAGGTCTCCAACTCAATGCATCAGCAACCTTATTTTCCTTACGAGCCAGATACTTAATGTCAAAATCATACTCACTTAATAATTCAATCCAACGCTTCTGCCTGTTGTTAAGCAATGGTTGTGTGAAGATGTATTTTAGACTCTGATGATTTGTTTTCAGTTCAAACTTAACCCCTAACAATAGATGTCTCCAATGCTTAAGTGCATGCACAACAGCAAGCATTTCTAAATCATGAGTAGGATAGTTAAGTTCATGTTTTCTTAGTTTTCAGGACTCATATGCGACCACCCTGCCATCCTGTGAAAGAACACATCCTATCTGACTACCACTTGCATCACATGCAACCACAAAAGGCTTTCCCATTTTTGGTATTTTCAAAACACAATTCTCAACGAATTTTTGTTTCAATGTTTCAAATGATTTTTGACAGGCATCAGTCCACGCAAATCCTACCTTCTTTTTAGTCAATTCTATGAGGGGAGTAGCTATCTTAGAGAAATCCTTAATATGTGCTCTTTCATATTGTGCCAACCCAAGAAAACTTCTAACATCCCTTTGTTAGAAGAAACATTTTTTGAAGGGAAATTATTTGTAAAATGTCAAAAATTTGTAGAAATATTTATGCAAATAACGTAAATTGAGGAAGAGTCTTTCTCATGTAAATTAGAATCGTATGTAATTTTTCTATAATTTTTGGAAGCTCTTTGGTAGCATATTTTTAGATTAAAAGGGAAAAGGACCAAAATTCAAGTGTTAAAAGGGACACTTGAAAAAGTATAAAAGATAATTTCCTCTATTTTGAGAGGGTTGGTTGTATTATTTTTGCTAATCCAAGTAATGTGAAGAGCTCTCCTGCAAAAAATCGTGTTTTTCCCTTTCATGTTCTTTCTTTTGATTTGTCGAGTCTATTCTTTGTGTGATCCATGGAATTTGTAAGGTTCAATTGTGTATTTCTGAATAAGATGTATGAAGAGAGGTGATTCTCAGTGTATTGAGTAAGAAAGTGCAGAAGAACAAAGCTAGAAATGGAAATTCTCAGTTTTCACAGAATCGTGATTGTCTCATATGTGTGATACATGTACTGTTTTTTAAATTTGACTTCATAATTGTATTCTACTGTGGAAATGGCACACTTTAGGCACAAAGATCATTGAAAACGCTGTTGTGGAACTCAAGATAATCAAAACCCTAGATATTTCTCTCCTTCTTCATAATTTGTCTGAAAAACAGTCATCTTAACCCTTATTCTTGGATTCCATTAACTAGAAAGGGTTGTGGTCTTTGTATACTTCCCGGATTGACAATTTAAAGATGTGTAGTTGATCCTTTCTGCTATAATGATTGGAGAGGACAACTCCAAAGGGTAACAATAAACATTTTTTTGGTGCCGTTGTTGGGGAACGAAGCAAAAGCTTCATTGAAGTTTTGGACCTTGCTGGATCTTCCATTGTTGATGGTATTTGAACACATTGAAAAGGTACTACTCTATAATCAAGAAAGAAAAACTGAAAAGGTAGGTTTCTTTGCTTGTCTTTTGGGAAAAGGAAGCATGAGTTAAACCTTTTGGAATAAAGAAGTTGTGAAATTCTTGCAAATTGATAGTTGCTCATACCTTTTAAGAGTAAACTGCAGGTGTGTGGAAAAAATTGAATCAAGTTTGTTAAAGGGAAGGCAAAATGTGACTATCTTTGCATATGTAGAGTGCTTTTTGACTAAGTACCAAGAAATTTGTTAATCTTGGAAAACATGACATGATTGCAATGAGGAAAGTCAAATAAAGTAGCTATGTGCAAATTGATAGATCCATTTGTTTATCCAAGGTAAAATAATAATCTTGAGAAAAGATTTATTTGCCCCTTGAAAAAAAAAGGGTGTTTGAGTTTATCTTTGCATGAATTGATACTTGTACTTCTTAAGCACATGTTTTCTTGAAAATCTCTACTTCCAAACTGATTAGATTGCAAGCATAAAAGAATATAACCAATCATGAAACAAAAGATCAATGGATCTTGGAACAAGAAAACCCTAAGATAAGTGTTTACCTTGATTTAGGGTTCAAAATACTAAAAAAATTCATAAAATCCATTAAAAATTCAAACATATTTCTTTTTTTCTTAGAAAGTTGGACAGGAGGATTGTTGTTGAAAGTGGAAGGGGAATAGTGAAAGAAAAATCTGGAAATTGAAAGAAAATAAAAAATATCTAGAGTCAAAGTTGCTGTTTAAAATTTTTCAAAAATTTTCTTGAATAAGTTTTGTGGTGTATAATTGCAGATGGCAAGTGATCTGGAGTTGGTGAAGAACATTGGAGAAGACCAGAAGGGAAGAAAAGTCAAAAAGCGCAAAAGCAGGAAGTTCAAAAAAACACACAATTCTCATCACAGAATCGCGATTTTCAGTAAGATAAAGAATTTGATTTAGTTGCACTATTGTGTACTGCGGTAAGTGATTTTAAAAGGTTTCATAAGTTGCATGAGTAAAGGAAATCAAAATTTCAAAATTTTAGTAAGAATTGAGCATCAAGTAATCAGAGTGGAGAATTGGGTACAGAATCACAATTTTCATCAGTAGAATAAAACGAGCAAATTTTGTGGGAAGGGATAAGATTTGTGAATTAAAACCACAAAATTGCTAAGGGACAAGAATCCTATAGTGAGAATTTAAAATTTTGTGAAAATCACTCACAATCGCGATTGTCTGAAGACTATAAAAGCCTGAAATCTCATAAAAATATTCATTTGAGTGAAAGAGTGAGTGAGAGGAGCTAACAGAATCGTGACCTTTTGCAAATATAAAGCTTTTTGGACATTTCTTGATCAGGTAGAAAGGTAATTTTCTTACAACAAGTTTTTGCATAATTTCAAGTTCAACATTTTGGTAAAAGCACAAAAACACAAAGAATTGTTAAAAAACACGGAATCGCGACTTTCTGTTTTTTGAATTTTTTGGTAGAAAAAATCATTATTTTGTCAAAAGTTCTTTATTGCATGTCATTATTTTGCTAAGGCACTTCCATTAGAGTAAGAAGAAATCAGAAAAACGAAAACCAAAAATTTACAAAAAAAATTGGACAGAATTGCGATTCTGTAATCAAACACAAAATCGAGATTCCATAATTAAACACAAAATCGCGATTCCCATAATACGATTTTCATAAGAAAATCGTGTTTTTTTATGATTGTGAGCAATCACGATTGTCTGGGATCAGGATCGTGAAAAACACGATTCTCAACAGAGGATCGTGAAAAACACGATTCTCTTCACAAAATCGTGAGAAATACAAGTTCCTTCACAAGATCGTGAAAAAACACGATTCTCAACAGAGGATCGTGAAAAACAGGATTCTCTTAACAGAATCGTGGAAAAACATGATTCCATCCACAGAACCGTGTTTCCTTCACAGGATCGTGAAGAAAACACGATTCTCAACAGAGGATCGTGAAAAACAGGATTCTCTACACAAAATCGTGAACAACACGATTTCCTTCATAGGATCGTGGAAAACATGATTTCTTTCACAGGATCGTGGAAAAACACGATTTCCTTCACAGGATTGTGGAAAACACGATTTCCTTCACAAGATCATGAGAAGCACGATTCTATTCATAGGATCGTGGAAAGTCTGGAATATTCACAAGATCGTGAAAAACATGATTCTATCCACAGGATCATGACAAACACGATTCTCTTCACAGAATCGTGAATTAGTTGAATGATTTTGAGATCTGGTAACAAATTGTTCACACCTGATAAACAAGAGTTAAAAAGGAAGGAGATAGAGCCAGTATTAGGGGATTTGCAAGAAAAGGATTTAGGACAGATAGATAACATGGAAAACCTAAATGAAACAAATGAAGTTTCTGAAACTAGTGATTATAGAAATATTCTCAAGTACATGTATACAAATAGGTTTGGAACCTATGTGTATCAAGATGGGATGCATAAGTTTCTCATTAGGATGAGAAACTTAGAAGTTCCCTTAAATATAACACCAGTAGCACAATTTAAGGATGGCAGATATGAGGATAGATAAGGATGTGTATACATATTTTCACAGGATCCAGAAAACTCTAATGATTTAGGGCAATGTGCAAATAAGAGACCTTGGGAACAAAACCTAGGGCAACCAGACTTGCCAAGACAAAATGAAACTCACACTAATATTGAACAACAACAAGGTAGGAGAGTACACACTTCCCCAAATCCTTCTGAAAGAGAAGCAGAAGGAATGAATGATTTTCCAATCAGAAGGAGACATCAGTGGCAAAACCATGGAAGTATGCTTAGGCCCTATCAAGTAGCTAAATGCACCAAGAATCAATATGAAGGGTACTCTGATCCTCATGCCCATGCTGCAGAATTTAGACAATTAATTAGGGCAGAAGAAGTAGAAGATTATAAAGTACAATTTGAAGCATTTGGTCTAACCCTAACTGGACCTGCATTATCTTGGTTCATTCCATTGAGAAAGGAAATGTATCCAGATATTGAATCTTTCCTTGAAGCCTTCATAGGGGAATTCTCAAAAACTGGAATCAAACATAGTACAGCTACCTTGATACATAGTTTTAAACAACAAAAAGATGAAAATGTCAAAGAGGCAGCTAGGAGATTCAAGCAATACATTGATAGATGTCCAAGAGAAGAGGTACCATCAATGGCAAGACAAGTGTCTTTGTTCATAGAAGGATTGAGAAGTGCACAATTAAGAACCTTGGTGTATTATAGGAGATGTCTTGATCTAGGAGCATGTGTGAAAGAGGCAATAGACTTAGAGGATAACAGAGGACAAGATTTATTAGCATTTGACCAACCAAGAACAAATGAGGATAAAATTCCACCAGCAGAGGAATTAGCACAAGCTATAGCTAAAGCCCTAGAAGTTAACGCGAAGAAAAATTTGATAAACACTAGGATAGCAATCAATAAGAAATGCTATAATTGTGGAGAAAATCATTTGGTTCAACAATGTCCTCATCACAAACCACAACATTTACAAGATAGAAAAACACTAAGATACTATACCTTAGAAAGAAAATGGACAAACCATACCAAAGAAGAATGCTTCTACAATAAACAACCCATTAAAGAAAGAGAATATGTGAACCAATACAACTTACAAAGAGAATCTGGATTTGTTGAACAACCAAGGCCTATACTTGGACAACAATCACCATTACCAACAAATGTGGTACCAGTAAAGAACACACCAATAGAAGAAGAAAGCTTAAGACTCAGATCATCTTATAGAGAGGATTATCATTGGAATGAAGGATATCAGGAAGATTGGGAAGGATATGAATAGAGAGAACTAGAACTGCAAGCCTTGGACTTGGGAAACGGGAGAATTGAAATGGACACAACCACATTTATGTACATAACTAATAATTGTCCAATCAGAAACCCCAATTCAAAGGAAGTCAAAAGATAACTCGTTATAGATGTGGGGGGGGGAACATTTCATTAGAGACTGCCCATGACCTCCTACACTAAGAATAGAAGGAGCCTATTGCAAGGATTGTGGCAGGGAACACTTAATAAACGATTGCCCAAGAAACCCTCAAAAACAACAGAACACATCTAGTAACATACCACTAAAAACAGTTAACATAATGGAGAAGGAAGAATTGAGTGACCATGATCAAGCAACTGTAAATGCTATAACAAGAGCACAAGCTAAACAACAAGAAACAACAAAGGAGCCACACACACAGGAACATAAGAAAATTCCATTTTCAAAAGAAAAGAAAAATAGACAAAAAGGAAGATGGGAAAGAAAGACGAGAATGGGTAAAAATTTGGAAGAAGAAACCATGGAACATTCAAACAACAGTCAATCACAAAATACACAGACTTAAGAAGAGGCAAAAAATTCACAAAGTCTGGAGACTCTGATAAGAGCATACAAAGGAAGAATTCAAGATGGACCAAATCCTATAGATCATGTGATGGCATATCCTATGCCAGATTTAGAGGATGAAGGGATGCAAAGATGTAAACAAATCATACAAGAAGCACAAATTCTGATTGGGGAAATAGACAACCATCAAGCAACAATTGAAGGGAAAAATGCAACAGAAACCAGGAAACATCTTGATCAGGAAGATAATTCACAAATAACCTTTCAAATCAATCTAGACAAACATTGTACAATTTTATATCAAACCACTATGGAGGAGATAGTAAAACAAAATCCCCACTTACAACACAATATGAAAAATTAGGAAACAAAGTCAAAGAACCTAGATCCACAGCAACAAGAATTAGAAGAGTTGTTGTACATACCTATTGATAAAATAGGAGGATACTATGAAGGAGAAGAAGGGAACTCAACCTTGAAAATACAATTTGGTGATAATCATGCTAAGGCCATATTAGATAGTGGATCAGGAGTGGCTATCATGACTAAACAAACCTGGGAAAAATGGGGAAAAAATGAGTTAATTCCCACTAAAATGAGATTACAACTTGCAGATGGACACATAGAAAAACCCCTAGGAATATGGGAAAAGGTGATTGTGAAAATATGTGGAATAGAGATAGAGCATACTTTTGCCATAGTTGAATTTCCACAATCCACTTCATATGAAATCATCCTAGGAGGACCATTTATGAGACAAATGCAAATTGTGCAAGATTGGGGTAATGATAGTCTATATCTTCGAAGCAAAGGGAGAATAACTAGAGTAAATTTAAGAAATGGTCAATATTGTGATATGTCCCCTCGGGAATGGTTCAAAGTACATCAAAATCAGGAATTAAGTGAAGAATGGGGGAGTGAAGATCAGAATGAGACAGAACCATGAATTTGGAAATGTAATGCTATAAGGAATCACACATATTAAAAAAAGGTGTTAAAGAAAGAAGATTGTCTGGAGGAAAGGAAATCACAACATGAAAGTTACACACCACAAGAATTCAAAGATGAAGAGATTGAGCCTTATGGATGGAATCAGATTTTGACCACAATGGATTTGGACAATGATGAATATGTGGGAGTGAAATTTCAAAATGAAGAAGGATATGATATTTTTCATATAGGAATACAAATGATCAAGGTGTCAAAAACAGAGGAAGATCAAGAGGAAAGAACAATTTTAAAAACTCGAAAACACAATTCCTAGAAGAAGTAGAAGCTACAGATGCTATAAAAGACAAAATCTCAGGAACATATAGAAAAAATAAACACAAAGAAATAGAAGAAAAACAAGAAGTTGAAAAAAATAAAAATAATAAATAAGATAACGAAAGAAGATCAACAATTTGATGTTCCTTCAAACTTCAAGACCTATGAAGTAGAAGACAGATTACTTCTAAAAATGAAACCAAAGAGAGAAAAGAAAAAGGGAGAGGCATATGACAATGAGGAACAAACTAAGAAGGTGATGATCACTCAAGAAGAGGGGGAAGAGAGACATATTGTAATAGCTGATGACATGACTAATCAAGAGGAGGAAGCATTGAGAAAATTGGCAAAAACATATAGAGATGTGTTTGCTTATAGTTATAAAGATTTGAAAGGAATTGATCCTCACATTTGCGAACATAAGATTCTTATTACTCCTGATGCAAAACCTAGCAAACAAAGACACTATACATTTAATGACAAATACTCTGCTAAAATAAAGGAAGAAATTGACAAGCTGTTGGCTGCCAATTTCATCTATGAGATTGAGTATACAGAGTGGATATCTCCTATAGTTGTGGTACCTAAAAAGAATGGGAAACTCAGGGTATGTATTAACTTGAAAAAAGTTAATGCTGCAACTATAAGGGATAGCTATCCATTACCCATAACAGACCATCTTTTGGAAAGAGTTGCAAGTAAAGAGGTCTATAGCTTTTTGGATGGTTTTTCAGGATATAATCAGATACCAATAGCTTTGGAAGACCAACATAAAACTGCCTTTTCCACAGAATGGGGAATCTATGCCTTTAGGGTTATGCCCTTTGGTTTAACTAATGCCCCATCAATTTTTCAAAGATTGATGTGTCACATATTCAAAGAATTCCTTAGAAATATAACGGAAATTTATGTGGATGATCTTTGCACTTTTTCATTAAAAAGACAAGATCATTTGAAGGATCTGGAAAATATATTCATAAATGTAGAACATACAAAGTATGTTTAAATCCAGAGAAATGTGTGTTCTTTGTGAGGCAAGGGAGAATGTTAGGTCACATAGTTTCCAGAAATGGAATTTCAACTGATGAAAGAAAAATTAAGGCCATAGTGGAACTTCCAAGACCGACAAATGTAAAAGATTTTCAAACTTTCATGGGACATTGTGGGTATTATAGAAAATTTGTACACAAGTTTGCAGACATTGCAAAACCATTGTATGCATTGATCACAAAATTTGAGTGGACTAAAGAATGTGACCAAGCCTTTGAGACTTTAAAAACTTGTTTGGTAACAACACCAATTCTAAAAATCCCACAATGGAATAAAATTTTTCATGTTCATGTGGATATAAATTCAAATTATGCCTTGGGATGTGTGTTAGCACAACCAATAGAAGGGAGAAAATTAGACTTTCCAATTGCTTATGCTAGTAGGCAATTGAATTCAGCAGAAAAAAATTATACAACCATTGAGAGGGAAGGGTTGGGAATGATATTTGCTGTAAAAAAATATAGACATTATCTTTTAGCCAACAACTTTAAATTCTTTGTGGATCACCAAGCTTTACTTTATCTAGTAAACAAACCATGCCATACATTAGGATAGTCAGATGGTTCCTCCTATTGATGGAATTTGAATTTGAGGTAGTAGTTAGACAAGGAAAAACTCATTTAAGAGCAGACCATTTGTCCAGAATCCAAACCAAAGAGCCAAGTTCACCTTTAGATGATGACTTACCAGATGCATATCTATTCAAAATAGAAAGTATTCTTGAATGGGCCATGACTTTAGTACCTTTGCTGACCTTGGACCTTGCAGAACATATGGAAACAACACACATCTGGTATTACAAAGAAGGAATTTTGTACTACTAGCTGGACATTTGTATCATCTCAATCATATGGGTGTATTGGAATATTGTGCTCCAGAAGATGAGCAGCAGGAGTATTTAACAAGAGCTCATTGTTGGAATCCTTGTACTCATGCTTCCATGATAGTCACCTTAAATAATCTCAAGAGGATGGGAGTACATTGGCCTAATAAGATTTAGGATGTAAAAAAATATGTTTCCAACTGCTGGGAATGCCAATCCTTGCAAAATTCAGAAATTACAACTTTGTATTAGTTTCAGAAAAATCCTGATTGGAGTGCAAACATAATTGAGGAATTGAAAAGAAATAAGAAAGGAGAGCCAGAAAGAGCTAGTGCAGACTCAAGGAATTTACAAATGATTTCTGAGGAGTATCAACTAATAGGAGAACAATTGTACAAGAAAGGGATGGATGGATATTTAAGAATCTGTGTTCCTGAAAATAAGTATATGGAAATGTTAGAGATGGCACATTCTGGAGTGGCAAGAGGACATTTTTCAAGTGAAAGGACTGTTAAACTCATATTATATTCTGGTTTTTGGTGGCCAACTCTATTTCCTAATGCAAGAACCTATGTGAAAAGATGTGACATTTGCCAAAGAGTGAGTCAACGAAGTAAAAGGGATAATATGCCATTAGTGCCACTTATTTCAGCAAGAGCATTTAGCAAATGGGGAAGGGAGAGAGAGAGAGAGAGAGAAGGGAAGAGAGCACTAGACATCTTGCTACACATGTGATGATCACTTCAATTGAGTTATATCTGTGATACAAATAAAGAAGTCAGGATTCATCTTAGATTTTATTTTTTCTTTTTCATTACATCTCAAGACAAATGTGATTTCTTTTATGTTTCTTGTGACTCATGTGGGTGGAGTTTTCTTTTGCTTATGACACATTTCTCCAGAATGGTGAATCCAAAGGAACTGCCTACTCATGACTTCAAAGCTGACTCTGTAACTTTTTCAAGAGGACATTGGTTCTTAGACAGTGAAGCACTAGTGGAAAAGGTGGAGCTGGAGTCTGATGAAGAACAAGATATCCCAGAAGCAGAGAAGATAGCCAAGGAACTGAAGGAAACCATTAATACTATTGGGCAACATATTTTTATAGTAGGAGTTGGAGGTCATAAGTATACAATGCTATGTCAGGAATTCTATAAATTTCAGAAAAGTGCAGCTAATTATAAAAGATGGAAAGTAGTGGGGTTACACAGACTACTAGATGAACCTCTATTCTTTATAAATTTTGAAAGAGTATCACAAGTTATGAATAGACTGCTGGAAGTTGGTAAAGGCAATGATGCATATTTCAGATGTTCAGTCAAGAACAAAGAGAACAAAGATGTACAGATCACCATAAAAGCAAAACATATCAAGGCAGCTCTTTAATTCTATCCCATGGGAACTAAATTGGATAATAGTTTTGTCAAGAAGAATAAAGCAACCTCTGCTCGATATTCCAAATTTTTGGATTTCAAAGGAAAAGAGAATGAAGAATATGCTATCAGGATGTTTCTTCAATATTTGTGTTTTCCAAAGCTGCCTAGATATACCATGCCACGTAAGCCAGTGACACTGATTATGTTCAATAATAAGGACAGGACCAAGCCATTTGGAGTAATGGATGTAACTCCCTACATCCATGATCAATTGAAGGAAGCAGCAAAGCATTGGGAGTAGAGGAAGTTCATGAATGGAGCACAATTCTTAACAAGGATTATATATCGTGTTTTAGGTATGGAGGATCAGCTGAAATTGGCTCCAAAAGCCCAATATTTCAGAAGTTTGATGGCATGAATTAAAAGTCCTTCTAAGATAATGTCCATAAGAGAAGCAAAAGCCCAGAAAAGCATGAGGGGATCAGAAAGGAAAAGGAAAGGTGTATCAGAAGAAGTTATTCCAGTAAAGAAAAGAAGATTGGATCCCAGGAAAGTAGAATTGGAACAAGAGGACGCGACAAAAGAAGAGCATGAAGCTACTCAGAAGGAAGTACAGTCCTCAAAGGAACCTCATCCACCTCAAACAAGTAAGGAACAGTTGTATGCTTATCTAACTCAAGGAAATGATAAAAGAGCAATTTATGAAGCCCAATATCAGAAGATGTTGGAGAATTATTCGTGTAAAGCAACTGATTGGATACAAGAAGAAGTGGAACATTATGAAGAACTACATGATCAGATGATGGCTGCAGAAACTGAAGAGGTGTTTGTCAAAAAGGAAGTGGAATTGCTAGCATATTTTAAGGAATTGCAAGGTCCTCCAGAAACCAGAACTACAGTGGTAGTAAAGAAGAAAGTTCAGAAAAAACCTGTCCAAAAAAAGAAGTTAACCAAAAAGATTAAGGGAAAAGCAGTTGAACATGCACAGATGGAGGAGTCACTAAAATTGTCATTAGAAGGAAAGAATCAGGAGGAATCAATTGCATTAGACGAGCATAAAATGGACAAACAAGGGATAGCCAGTTCCTCACAATTTTCATCAGATTCAGAAAGTGATATAGAAAATTTTCTTCTCAAAAGTTTAAATCTCTCAGTACCTAGCACACCAATAATGACAGTACAAGCCTCTGTAAAAAACAAAACACCAGAAGATTTGAGCCAGAAGTCATAAGGGATACAGGTATATGAAGAATAAGCAAAACAAGTTAGCCCCGGGGAGGAAAAAAGGATATTAAAAGGTAAAGAAGTGATGAAGGAAGAAGAGGGTGAAGCAAGGAAAGAATTTGGCAGTGGACTAATAGACACAAGATTTCCAGCAATATGGACAAAACCCTCACAGCAACTTCAGTATCAACTATTTGAGGAAAAACAAGGATTGGAAAGTAAGATGCAATTATGTAGTCAGATGCAAAGACAAGAGGATGGAAGCAAAAAAGAAGAAAAGATTGTACTAGTGGAAAAATCAGAAAGAACAGATTCTAAAGAATATAAAGAAGGGAAAACAGAAACACAAATAAAGCAGAGTATAAAAGAAGTACTTTCTGATTTAAAGCATGATGAAAAATCCACACATACAGGTGGCCAGAAAAAAGAAGAAGAATTAGACCTTATGGACATAGATGAGCAGGAAGTGGAACAAAAAGAGCAGCAACTGAATGATCAGATAAAAACTCAGTAGAGGGTGACTCAACCTCAATACAGGAAAATAAGGCCCACGAAGAGGAAAGACCAGATAACCAAGGAAAACAACAAGAAATTGAGGAAAAGAAGGTAGAAGGAATGGAAGAAGAAAAGGGCTATGAAGAGTAAGAGAATCAGGTCATAGAATATGAGGAAGAGGATGAAGAAGAAAATGAATGCAGAGAGGAAAAGCAGATAGAGGTGAAGCAAGTGGAGCTATAAGCTAGGTTAGAAAGGATACCCAAGGATATCAAGTCTGCCTGCAAAGTTATCATGAGTAATATAGAGCAATTCAGACCATCTAGTAGAAATATGATTATATCAAGAATGGTGGTTGAATCATAGTTTGTGAAAGGCAGTAGAATTATTAATGAGCAAAAGAAAGAAAAGGAACAGTTAGAGGAACAGCTGAGGGTTGTTCAGGAAAGAAATGAAGATTTGACTAAAAGGATAATCTCATTGGAAGAATTGGAGGTTCAACAACAAAATAAAATTCAATTTCTTGAAAACAAATGTGTCAAACAATTGGAGTATAGTGATAAAATTGAAATGGAGTTGAAGAAGATGGAAGCAAGATTTAGAACCCTTTAAAGTTCATATCAGATCATGGTCAAAGCAAATGAAGATATAAACAAATTGCTGATGGAGGAAGGCCAAATGAAAGAAGAAAGTAAGATTGTACAAATAACCCAGGAGCAGAGGGAGGAGTTGAATAAAGAAATTCTGAAGTTACAAACAAAACTAAAGGAAGTCAAGGAACTGCAAAAGCAAGCTAGTGTACATGATGCAGGTGCAATGAGAGGATACAACAAATAACATTTGGATATGATAGAAGAAAGGAGTAAATTACATTTGAATATGGAAAAAGAAAGAAATGAATGGAAATCAGAGAAAGAATTGTTGATATTCCAGAATCAAGGACTAATGTTGATGGTGGAGGAGCTACAGAAAAATTTGGAAAATTAACAAAAACAGGTTGAAGAACAGGTAGTGACTATGCAAGCAGTAGAGCATGGAGCTGAAGATAACAAAATTCAAAATTTTGATGAACCAGAAGACAAAGATGTTGAAGAATACTCAGAAGAATTTGTTCAAAGGCTGTTAACAGATAGGGAATCAAGAATGGAATTTATCAGAAAGATACATAATGAGTATGAAGAACAGATTGTGAATTTTGCTCTCAACAAAGGAATAAACCCAGACCAACACCATTGGGCAGCAGATGGTTTAGGTATACCATTTTGTATGGTTATGGAGAGTATTAAAAATTACCAGATTGCAAGGGTAGGACTACCATCAAACAAATATTTGGAATATGAAGGATATTAATGTCACTAAGGAATTGTTTGAAAAGGCTAATCCTAAATGGAGGAACAAGTGGTTAGATGCCAACAAGGAGTGCAGGAAGATATGGAAAGAGGCACCTTTGCAGCTAAAGATCAATCCAGTCTATTGTTGAGTAACAAGGAGAAGAGAATGGTCAGTGTTTTGGGAAAGAGGAAATGCAGGGCAGATTCCAGCAAAATGGCTGAACTTTCCAAAGCTAGCAGGACCTAAAGCAGGAACATGGCCAACAAAGAAGTATATGATTGATACAGCAGAGTCTGTTATATCTACATATAAAGACGTGAATGATCCAGCCTGCATTTTATTAATTAGAGTGATGCGACTCATAGTGGCATGTATAGAAACATTCACAGATACAGATATCAGGACTCTCAATTACATTGGATTCAATTCACCGACTGATGCCTTACTCTTTGGTCGAAGTGAAACTCCAGAGAGGATTTGCTTAATGGCCTATTATAGCAGAACGGTATTTTTGGGTAGCCATTATCTTCAAATTTTTGAGGATGCTTTTGATTATGGATTTTTTGAAAGAGAGTCAGAAATCTTTGGGAATTTATCAGTAGTTACAAAATCCAGACTCACTGCATATGAGGCTACATATACAGAATACTTGAAGAAAGATGTGATAGACAAACTAGAGGCAGCAATACAATGGACAAAAGCTTTATTTGAGATGGTGAATAATTTGAACATTGCAGAAAGGAGGAGTCATGATCTATTGTCACAGGTTTATCAAAGAAAAAAGAAATGAAGGAAGCTCTCATTACTTATCTGCAAGAATATTTTTTGTCAGGAGCCAACAAGTCTAGGAGGGGAAGAATGTTAGAAGAAGCATTTTTTGAAGCAAAATTATTTGTAAAATGTCAAAAATTTGTAGAAATATTTATGCAAATAATGTAAGATTGAGGAAGAGTCTTCCTCATGTAAATTAGAATCATATGTAATTTTTCTAGGATTTTTGGAAGCTCTTTGATAGCATATTTTTAGATTAGAAGGGAAAAGGACCAAAATTCAAGTGTGAAAAGGGACACTTGAAAAAGTATAAAAGATAATTTCCTCTATTTTGAGAGGGTTGGTTGTATTATTTTTGCTAATTCAATTAATGTGAAGAGCTCTCCTGCAAAAAATCGTGTTTTTCCCTTTCATGTTCTTTCTTTTGATTTGTTGAGTCTATTCTTTGTGTGATCCATGGAATCTGTAAGCTTCAGTTGTGTATTTCTGAGTAAGATGTATGAAGAGAGATGATTTTCAGTGTATTGAGTAAGAAAGTGCAGAAGAACAAAGCTGGAAATGGAAATTCTCAGTTTTCACAAAATCACGATTGTCTCGTCTGTATGATACAGGTACTGTTTTTGAAATTTGACTTCATAATTGTATTCTACTATGGAGATGGCACACTTTAGGCCCAAAGATCATTGAAAATGCTGTTGTAGAACTCAAGATAATCAAAACCCTAGATATTTCTCTCCTTCTTCATAATTTCTCAAAAACAGTCATCTTAACCCTTATTCTTGGATTCCATTAACTAGAAGGGGCTGTGGTCTTTGTATACTTCCCAGATTGACAAACACCCTTACAGTCTTAGGAATCGGCCAATCAATTATTGTTTTTACTTTATCTTCATCTATAAGGATTCCTTCTTTTGATATTACTCTTCCTATATACACAAGTTTATCCTTAGCAAAAAAACACTTACTCTTTTTCCCATACAATTTGTGTTCTCTAAGAGTTTGCAAAGTCTTCTTGAGATGTACCGCATGCTCAAAATCATCTTCAGAGTATACAAATATATCATCAAGGAATACTAAGATGAATTCATCTAGGTAATCGTGAAAAATATTATTCATCAAGCACATAAATGTGGCAGGAGCATTTGTTAATCCAAAAGGTAGAACCGTAAACTCATAGTGACCATATCTTGTTCGAAAAGTTGTCTTAGGAATATACTCTGTTTTGATCCTAATTTGGTGATATCCAGATCTTAAGTCAATCTTTGTGAATACAGTCGCTCCACTTAATTGACCTAATAAGTCATCTATGTGAGGGACTGGATACTTTTCTTAATTGTTCTTTTATTCAACCCCCTATAGTCAATGCATAATCTATAAGAGCCGTCTTTCTTCTTCTGAAATAAAATAGGTGCACCCCAAGGTGAGACACTCGGTCTTATTAAGCCTTTCTTCAAAAGATCAGCTAATTGAATCTTAAGCTCCTTTAATTCATCGATGTTAAATATATAGGGTGCTCTAGAATATGGTTCACTCCCTGGATATAGGTCCATGGCATGGTCAATCTGCCTAGGTGGGGGTATACCAGGCAAGTCTTCTGGAAATACATTAGCATATTCTTTCAAGAGATTTCCTACGTAATCTAGAATATCTTCATCATTAACTTCCTTATGCAGATTGTTCACATACACTACAAATGTTTTACAGCCATCACATATCCCTCTAATTATCTACATAGCAGAAATAAGAGTAGGTTTAGGATTAAAGACATCACCTAGAATATGAATAGATTCATCATCTAGCTTTAAAGTGATCGTTCTTTGTTCACAATTAATTGTCACAAAGTTTTTAACTAACTAATCCATGCCTATGATTACATCACTCTGTTTCATCTCATGTAGTGTAATCATCCATTGGCCATCTCTACAGGTCTGGTTATCTGCATATTTAGGGCTATCCCTAGATTCTGTACCAATTTGAAAGATAGAAAACAATGGGTACTACCTGAATCCATCAAAAATCTGGTTTTATGCGCAGAAATCAAACCTGGAATCGTGATTACAGAAGCCTTTGGGAAAGAATTAACCACCATGCAACGTAAAGTAGAATCAGGGCACTTACCTCCATCATCTGCTTCCTCAATAATTGTACCCTCCTCGATGATGTTTATCGCTTTTGATTGTGCGGGTCGAAAGACTGCCTTGTTCGGGAACTCATATGTCTGATGCCCTTGCTCCCCACAATGAAAACACATACCAAGTCTTTTTGACCTCTCAATAAAATTAGGGTCTTGTTCCCACTCGATTGGTTGACGCCTCATTTGATTTTCCACTTGAGCAGGGTTCTTACCTTGGTTATTAGAAGATGCAGTTTTCTTTGAATTGTTCATGTTCATTGCAACAGGTCTTTGTGGCCTATGTCCCATTGCAATGAATCTGCGTCTATTTGTTTTCTGCAAATTGAACTTCTCCATCTTCTCAAAGTTCTCAGCCATCGCAACGGCATCAAGAAAATCAATGCATCTAGATCCCTTGACTTGATAGCGAAGTTCCTCACTAAGCCCTTGAATAAATTTACTCTTTAGAGTCTTACCACTAACCTCTAATGCATATTTATAAAGACGTAAGAACTTCTCTTTGTACTCATCAACAGATAAGCTATGCTTATCACTTTCATGTTGTCAAAAATTGTAGAACTCCATCATCTTCTCCATATGGTAGTGTGGAGAACAATAGCATTTTTCAGCTTGTTCTCTAAATTCCTTCCATAGAACTGGACCACAATGCGTTTGAGTCTACATATATGACTTCCACCACAGCTTCCCGATCCCATGCAGGTGCACGATCCCAACTTTTGCCTTGGACTCTTGACCAAATTGTCAAAGATCAAAGAAATCATCCAGTTCTTCAATCCATGCGTCAAGATCTTCGCCACTCTTCTTCTCGCCATCAAAATCATTCAACTTTTCCTTCTTGAAGACTTGGTTAAGGGTAAACTCACCTGGTTCCATATCTTCATAATTGCGTTTTTGTTTTCTGTGAGGTACACTACATGTTCCCACAACTTCATCTACTTCATCATTCAGCTCCACAAACAAATTTGTTGCTCCTTTTGGTTGCTTTGCGCCTCGTTCTTTGCGCAATTCACCAAGAACCTTCTGAATAAGATCCTCTTGTTCACGAATCTTTTGTGTTAGACCTTCCATCGTTCTCGAGGATTGATTCTGCTCTGATCCTACTTGTAGTGTTTCCGCAATCACAATCTATCCCCAATCATTATTTTTCTATCACTCAAAAATAACAGTGGAGAGAAGAATGCAGAGATTGCACAAGGTAAAAGAAATCTGATGCCGAAGAGTAGAAACAAATATGACGCAAAGAAGGAAGAATTTTGATATTATAGATGCGAATCAATGGTTTTTTATTTGCTTTCCATGACGAATATTTCAAGCTTATATGCAATGAACCGTTCTTGTGAATAGAATCAAACTCACTCTTCATGGCACACTCCCACTTGACATGATCCTCTGTTTGCATTGCCTCTTTGTAGCAAGAAGGCTCATCGGCATCTGTTAGCATAACAAAATCTAAACTTGGTACATATCTATCAGGTGAATGTGAGACATGTGCAAAACATCTCAATGGTTGTTGAACAGGAACATGTGCAGACTCATTTGAATGGACATTCTCTTGAACATCCCTATGTGAAACATTTTTATGCATGCTAATCGGAGGACTAGTATCCTCAAACATCACTCTTCTCACTTCAACCTCCTTAATGGGTTGTTTATGTATCTTAGACTCATTGAAAATGACATCAGTACTTCTGATCACTGACTGTGTTTCAGGATCCCATAAGCGATATCCAAATTGTCCTTCTCGACCATATCCAAGAAAAATGCATTTCTTTGACTTATGGTCCAACTTCTGTCTAAGATTCTTGGGTATATGAACATATGCTTCACACCCAAAAACTCAAAGATGATCATAATATGGTGGCTTCCCTATCCATAACTCTTGTGCCACTTTCAGACCTTTGGCAATACTAGGTGAAAGGTTAATCACATGAACTGCAGTCAATATTGCTTCTGCCCAAAAATCTCGTGAGAGGTTTGCATGATGCAACATAGAGACTACTCTATCTTGAATAGTTCTATTCATCCCCTCAGCTACACCATTTTGTACTGGGGTATAAGGAGCTATAAAATCTCTAAGAGTCCCTCTAGACTGACAAAAAAGGTTGAATTCATGTGAGGTATACTCACCCCCATTATCTGAATGTAAAGCCTTAAGCTTAGTTCCTTCTTCAATCTCAACTGAAGCAAACCATTTTTTGAAAGTAGAGGATACCTCATCTTTTGATTTGATATGGTATACCCAAACTTTTTTAGTAGCATCATCTATGAAAGTGACAAAGTAAAGAGAACCACCTAAGGACCTAGTCCACATAGGACCACACACATCTGTATGAATGAGACCTAAAGGCCGAATTGAAGAGTCAATGTGCGTCCTTTGCACATTTTTGGTTTGCTTTCCATATTGACAATGCTCACAAAATGAAAAATCGGAGAAAGATAACACAAGTAAGTAGCCAGAACGAGAAAGATTTTCCATTCCACTACAAGATATATGGCCCAAATGACCATTCCAAATACAAGCCATAGGCTATTTAGTAACAGCTAACAAGTGTTCTTTCTATGATACAAATAAAGGATAAAGTGAGCCAACTTTGCTTTCTTTTGCAATAACCATATTGCCCTTTGATATGCAAAAGGATTGAGCATAGAAGAAACCTTGTAACCAAGGTCATCAAGTTGACCAACTAACATCAAACTGCATGATAACTGAGGTACATGGCATACACTATGCATAGTAAATTTTGAACCATCAATGAACTGCACAACCACATCTCCAATCCCCACAACATCACAACATCACACTGGTAAGAGTCACCAAGTCTCACGGTACCAAGAGACTTTGCTGCATAGTTAGAGAACCATTCTCTATGTGGTGTCACATGGAAAGAAGCACTAGAATCTAGCAGCCAGGTGTGGGAAAGAGAATCAGCCATAAGAGCCTCAGTTGGCACAATACTATAAAGTGTCAACACATTAACATCATTAGATAGAAGGTTTATCACATGTCTTGCAATTAGAAGTTATCTGTTTTGATGCAAACATTTGATAGTGATGATCCAAAGGACTTGATGGTTCCATATCATGCTTGGGCATCTAAGGAAATCTACTAAGCATCTATGAAGTTAGATTGGCTGGTGTAGAGCAGGTTTATTGCAACACCAACTCATCTCTAGACACATCCCCTCATCTCCTAACAATGAGGAAATATCAATCTCTTTTTGGGAGATTGATCTATGCTAAACTAACAAGACATGATCTTACTTATGCCATGGCAGTCCTCTCATAATTTATGCATTGTCCCAAGGATCTGTATGGGATAGCAAGACAAAGATTTATCATATATATTACAAGAAACTTAAGTGAAGGAATATATTATCCGTTTACCTCAGACCTAAAATTGAGAGCATATAGTGGCTCAAATTGGCCAGGATGTCAAGAGGATATGACATCAACTCATGGGTACATGGTATTTATAAGTGATAAGCTTATGAGTTGGTGTTCAAAGAAGAAACACAGAGTAGCCTTGTCATCAACAAAAGTTGAGTACAAAGAATTGGTGGAAGGAATTAACAAGATCATATGGATGCAGATCTTGTTCAAAAGTTTGGATGTTGATCAAGGTATACCTCAAATTCATGGAGATAATATGAGTTGACATTATCTTGCAACAAATATAGTGTTTCATGCAAGAAAAAGCACATAGAGATTCACCACCACTTCTTGAGATAGAAGGTAATGGAAAAGGAACTTGAATTTGTGTATACTCCTACAAAGGATCAGATAGCTAACATTATGAAAAAAATCTTAGATGGTGTGAAGACAAGGATATTCAAAGGAATGGAAGGAATAAAAGAGAATAAGAATATGTGAAGAATTAAAGAATGTCAATTAGTGATGGAGGGGGAGTTTCACCTACTAATTGAGAATGGAAATATGAAGCACATGAATTCAATTTATCAAGAAATGAGGGAAGAATTGAAGATAAAAAAGATTATGAAAGCTTCACTCACTAATTGAGAATGGAAATATGAAGCATATGAATTCAATTTATCAAGACATAAGGGAAGAATTGAAGATAAAAAAGATTATGAAGATCGGATATACAAATCTATGCCCATGTGAAGGGACAAGTTCACACATGTAAAATAGAGTTAGATTTAGATTAGTTCTAGGAGTTACAAATTATGCGTTCTAATGAAAAAGGTCATAAAATTAGAATGTACATAAGTCCATTAGGCGCATCAAGTCATTGAGCTGAATGTCATTTAGTCGATCGTAAGTCCTAGACATTTGTATAGACATTCAAGATATTCAAGCTGAGAGGCTATGAAGAAAAGGATTTCATAGATAATGACTTCTTTATGGTTATGAGCAGAAGTAGTCCAAACCATTTTGTGCACACCTAACCTAATAGTACATCAATTTTTGTGTAAAATTATTTGATCTAATTATCAATGTGTGATGAGATCTAATGTGATTTGTGACCTAGACTTGATAGTTGATAGTTATAAGAAAGTGGCACAATTTTTCATGCATTTCTTAGTTTTTTATCTCTTAGTATAGCATGGTTTTTTTATAATTGCTAGCTCGTTTGAAATCTATTATCATCATTGCACTTTGGCTAAAATATCTCTTTCAAACGCGATGCAAGTTCAGAGAACTAATCTAAACACTCTAGGTATGTCAGAATCAAAGAGAAATGAAGACATTTTCACCATGGTTTAACTTTTCAGCGAAAATGCAGGAATTGATGAGTAATAAAGAATTGAAAGTTTGAAGGTTTACTGAGCTAATGATGGTTATAGAGGTCTTCTAATACCACATTAGTTTAGTTCTAGTGGTGTTTCATACACCAAAAAATATGTGGTTGTAAGGCTAAGATCAGACACTTGATGGTGTTTAGCACATTTAAACACTATCATGTATATGCAGAGAGGATTACAAGATAAAAATTGAAGAGATTAAGGTCAGATGGAGGGGGAGAGTATTTCTCAAATGAATTCAGTGATTATTTGTGGAATGTAGGTGTAAAAAGAGAAATTACTTGTATATACTCTACTCAACAAAATGGTGTAGGAGAAAGGAGAAACAGGACACTTGTTGAATTTGCAAGGTCAATGTTGAAAGAGAAGAATTTCCCTAATTATTTGTGGGCTGAGGTTGTAAATACAGCCATATACTTTGTTAATAGACTACCATGTAAAGCTTTGCAGGGTATGAAACCATATGAAGCTTGGAGGGGTAAGACATCTACATTAGATCATTGCAAAGTATTTGGTTGTTTAGCCTCTGCTTATGTTCCTTCTCAATTAAGGCATAAATTAGAACCAAAGGCTGAAAAATATGTATTCATTGGTTATGATGACAAGCAAATGGGATACAAGTTGTGGAGTCCATCTACAAAGCAATTTCTTGTGTCAAAGGATGTTACATTTGATGAGCAAGGTACTTAGTATACAGGTACAAATCGTGCTTATGCAGGACTCGAAGAAGTACTGAGTCAAACGAGGGGTAAATCAAAGGTTCAAATTCCTGATGAAGAAGAGAATATTAAAGTTCCAATTGACAGTGAAGAATTTCCAAGGTTTGATCCAGAATATGATGAACCAAAAACTTCAAGGAGTGGAGAACACAGGAGTTCATCAAGGAAAAAAAGGCAAACCATAAGATATAGCTATGATACTTCATTCTTGACTACTAAGACTATGCTTATATGGTAAAAACACATGAAGATCCTTCTAGATATGATGAGGCAAAATGAAAGGAGAATTGGAAGAAAGCTATGAAGGAAGAGTATGATTCACTCATTGATAATGAGACTTGGGACTTAGTACCCAAACCAAGTAATCAGAAAGTGATTGGATGCAAACGGGTCTACAAAACAAAGAGGTATGCAGATGAAAGTGTGTCTAGGTATAAAGCTAGACTTGTTATAAAAGGGTATGCACAGACATATGGTGTGGACTATGATGAAACCTATAGTCCTATTGCAAAGATAAAAACCATAAGAACTCTCATAGCTATTGCTGCATGCAAAGGTTGGAAATTGTCTCAATTAGATGTGAAAAATGCATTTTTAAATGGTTATATTTCAGATAAAGTTTACATGGAGCAACCAGATGATTTTAAAGATCAATTTAATCCAGATCATGTGCATAAGCTCAAGAGCGCTTTATATGCCTTGAAGCAAGCCCCAAGGGCATGGAATCACAGGCTTGTGAAGTTCCTGAAAGAACTTGTTTTCCAAGCATCAAAGGCAAATAGTAGCTTGCTAATCAAAGCAAGTGAAGATGGATTTATCTATGTTTGTATTTATGTTGATGACATAATACTTATAGGTACATATGAAAAAGGCATAAAAATGCTTAAGAAGCAGATGAAGTTTTTTATCTCTTAGTATAGCATGGTTTTTTTATAATTGATAGCTCGTTTGAAATCTATTATCCTCATCTCACTTTGGCTAAAATATCTCTTTCAAACGGGATGCAAGTTCAGAGAACTAATCTAAACACTATAGGTATGTCAGAATCAAAGAGAAATGAAGACATTTTCACCATGGTTTAACTTTTCAGCGAAAATGCAGGAATTGATGAGTGATAAAGAATTGAAAGTTTGAAGGTTTACTGAGCTAATGATGGTTATAGAGGTCTTCTAATACCACATTAGTTTAGTTCTAGTGGTGTTTCATACACCAAAAAAATATGTGGTTGTAAGGCTAAGATCAGGCACTTGATGCAGGTGTTTTTTCATGAAACAATATATCCTTTGTTGGGTAATGGTTGGAACTGAAGGTCCATGCAAAACTAATAATTCGAGGATTGCTTAGGTTTCAAGAAGAAGTATAAGATGCATCATAAAAGCTTTGTTCAAATGAGGAGATCAAGAGCAAGTCAAGATACAATTTCTTTATGGCAAAGAACATAAGGAAACCCCTTCCTATGAGAATATGCATGGAGAGAGTTTCATTCTTCTCCACTTTCACATGTTTCTATGAGCTTGTGAGTGGAATTCTTCGCCAAGAAATGTGGGATATGTCATGAATATTTGGAGCCTTCTCCTTTAATTTGTGAGGATATAAATATCCTTGTCTCCATCATCACGTCTATTTCCATGTGCTTGATCAATTTTGATTGTGTATAATGCCTTTTAGGGAGGAGAATAGAATAAGCTCATGAAGATTTTGGAAAAAGGAAGGATATATGTGAAAAGTATAATAAATCAAGATATCATGAAATGATATTCTATGAAAAGAATTATCATTGTTAGAGATATTTTCACCACACCCAAGAATGGTCTTCCATATTTCATCCTTTTTGTGTTTTTCTCTCTAATTTCATCATTGAAGATAATGAGGTTATGCGTTTTAATCTCATAAAAAGAAGCAGATAATGGAATTACAAGCAAACAAGATGAATCTTCCATGAAGAAATGATATAAGTTTTCATTTCAATAAGCTCTCTTGGAGAAAAAACAAAAATGTGTGTGGGTAGAGAGCTTTATGTGCCTCCTTTACCAGTTTGTGCCTAGACACGCATGAGGGATATAGGAAAGATGCATACTTGCTAAATGGAATTTTCTCTCATCATTTTAGGGCATCATGATTTATCCAAACTTATTATTTTTTTTCTTAAATGTATTCTTTGGAGTCAGAAAATTCATACAATAGGTACAAATCCCGAGTTTCAAGAAACTATATCTCAAAATCATTTGAGAAGCCTACAAAGTGGCATGTTTTCATGAATCCAAGACCAAAGATGACATGAGATGTGGTTATCTAGAGCACATCTTGAAAGGTTTTGAAGAACTCGTGAATAACTCCACATAGATAAAAGCTTTTGCCAATATCAAGGGCATCAATAAAATCTTCTACAATCTTAAATGTTTTAGTAAATGATGATAATGGCGATCACATGACCCTTCCCATTTCCACGTTCTAAGTTTTTTAAAACCAAAATGGGAGGATAATAATAGCGTTACGTACCCCCTTATAAAGACAAAACTCCAATCATTTATCCCACGCATATGCACACAAAAGGCCCTAACCCATTAAAACATTATAGAGTAGGTATACGCTCTTCAAACATTAAGAAAACCCTTATATCATTACAATTTTCATTCAAAAGGCAACCCCCTTAAATGCCATCAAAATCAGAAAACAATTAGTACATCTCCATGAGAAAGGAGAGACCTTGAGGAGTAATAGATGCCTATAAAAACCCAAGGAAAAAGTTCGTTCTCCTTGCAAACCCACTTCAAAAGTTCCAAATAAAACGAGATTAGAGAGAATTTCCATATGAAACCACATCATAAAAATGCAGCCACTTCTCCACTTTTGGTGTGATGGTGCCAACACATTGCTACATTAACTTCTATCTCCAGGAGAATTCACTTTGAAATTGCCATCCAACAATATTTAGAAAAGGGCCCAACAAAATTTTAGCGTTATTTAGGGGTTGCATAGGAACCTACACATTATCAAAATATGGTCATTTTCTAGACTTTTGGGTTTATGATTATGATGGTCTCCACAAGTTGGTGCCCATCAACATTTGCTGATTTTGGTTAGCCAAAGATAAACCTTGTTGATACTTAATGAGGTAGCTTATTGGTCTTATTAATTGGGCAAGAAAGTTAATGTACATACAAGTTCTCTCTCATTGTGCTATACACAATCCTCCTAATGTCACTTCACAAGGTATTCAATAAGTCAGTAGTTCGTCCTCCATGGCTGCAAAGCCATGCAGTGGGGGCAAGAAGCGCGCAACGCTTATCCCACATATACTGTGCTGCCAAAGCCGTATATGCATAGCTTGTCGTCCATGGCTGCGAAGCCATCCAGTGGGGGCAAGAAGCGCGCAACAGTTATCCCACATATATATTGTGACAGGTCTTGCCGCCAACACTTATCCCACATATATACTGTCACAACGTCGTCCAATACATGTGTACGCGAACGCCGCGGAATGATTTCATCAGATCAAAATCAAACGTGCGCTGCGCTTTCTCTCTGGCCTTGGCGGGTGAGAAAGAATCACCTGCGCCTACAAACACGCGGAACGTTGCCCAAGGCTTGTATGCGTGCCGCAAATCAGGTTTTAAACCAGAAGCATGAATATAAGAAACATATACTGCATGGCCTCCGGAGACGAAGTGGTGGTGTAGTCTCCAGAGGGGTTCATATGGACCTCCCTTCCCGAGGCTTGATTGTGGGGGCAAGAAGCGCGCAACACTTATCCCACATATATATTGTGGTGCCCAAGCCGTATATGCATAGCTTGATTGAATCCAAAGCTTGATTGAATCCAAAGCTTAGGTGAACATGTAAGCACACTCGTCCTTGGTACCTATGTGTTGCACTTGATCCTCCTTATCCAACATTTTTTCTTTGATGTAATCATATTGTACCTCTATGTGTTTGCTCCTAGCATGGAACATAGGATTTGCAAATGGGTACACTAATGTTATCACACATGATTGGAAATTGATTGACCTACAAATTAAGTTCCATTATGAGCTTCTTGAATCACATAAGCTCACATGTCACTTAAGCCAAAGTTTTATATTCAGCTTCTGTGCATGATAGGGCCATTGTGGGTTGCTTCTTTGCCATCCAAGAGATGACCTTCTTGGCACACATCACTTCATTTCCACTTGTACTCCTTATATCTTCTTTGGATCGATCCTAATCAATATTTATATATGCTTTCACCTACAATTCATCTTCAAAAGGATAGAATAGACCTTCCTTCAATGTAACCTTAAGATATCTGAGTACCCTTTTAGCTGCACATAAATGTGGAACCCTAGGTGTGTGCATGAATTGAGATAGCACACCAACTATATATGCTAGGTTAGACCTTGTGATAGTGGCATAATTCAATGAAACCACTATAGACTTGTACATAAATGGATCTTGCATTTCATTACCTTCCATTGAAGTCAATTTTATGTTTACTTCCATTGGATGGCTAATTTGTTTGCATCCTGTGAGTTCATACTTGTTCAATACCTCCAAGGTGTGCTTTCTATCTCTATTGTCCTTGTATATGAATTCAATACCTAAGAAATACCTTAGAGCTCCAAGGTATGAGATCTTGAACTCCTTCCCAAGTGTCCCTTTGATGTCCGTGATGCCTTCTTCATGATCAAATCAATTCATCTACGTATACACATAACTAGACATATACTTCACCTTCTCTATTGTAGAACAATGATGGATTTACTTTTCTTTGGTTGTCTCCACAACTGGTTAAATAATCCACAAGACTTTGATTCCATGCCCTTGGTGCTTTCTTGAGAGCATATAAAGCTTTCTTTAACGTGCAAATATAACCATCCCTGATTTTTTGTTCAAACCGTAATGTTTGGTCCATGTATACTAGCTCCTCGAGCTATCCATTTAGAGTTGCATTCTTCACATCAAGATGATACATTTTCCAATTCTTGCTTTCTATAATAGCAATGATGGTTTTCATGGTGGTCATCTTATCCATAGGGCTAAATATCTCTTCATAGTCAACTCCATATGTCTAAGAAAACCCTTCAGCTACAAGCCTATCTTTATACCTAGCAATACTACCTTTTGAATGCTTCTTTACCTTATAAACCCACTTGTTTCCAATTACCTTCATATCCTTCTTCCTTGGCACTAGAGTCGAAGATTGATTTTCCTCCAAGGCCTCAATCTCCTCTTGCATAGCTTCTTGCCATTCCCTAAATGTGTTTGCTTCTTCAAAGCATGTGGGTTCTTCAACAACCTTGCTTATGTAAGCATAATGTTTAGGCATAAATGAAACATAGGTGAGTCTTTCAACTGGATACATTATTACCTTATCAGACCTTCTTATCTCTCCATTTTATCAATTTGGATATTTTTTGTTGATCGTTGAGTTCTCCCCCTTTTTCCCATGATATTCTACATTTAAATCAATCCATAGGTCTTCATCTTCTTCTATCTATGTGATCTTAGCCTTGCTTGTGCTCCTTGCATCACTCATTTGGCTTGATGTAAGACTTGCTCTATTCCATGATGAATGAATAATTGAATCCTAAGGTCCACCAAGATCCATGCTTTATTATTCATTCTTTTAACTCTTCCCTTCTTCATCTTTATTACCGTGCATATGTACATTTGTAGCATACCAAGGTAAAAGGGCATCAAATCTTGCATCCCTTGATACCTTTAGCTACTTTGATGTGGATATATCATCTATGACTATTTTTTTCACCTCCATAACCTCTAAAGATACATCTATCTGATCTATCATCAAGCTTACTCCTCAATTCACTTCGAATCAATACATAACATGTGCAACCAAAGACCTTCAAGTGTGATAAATCTCAATTCCTATTTTACCAAGCTTCATAGCGGGTAATAAAATTATACCTTATGTGGGAGCTCTATACTTGCTACATCAGCCCAATAGAAATTGGGCATACCCATCTCCTTCATCATGGCCCTAGCACATTTTGCAATGTACCTATTCTTCCTCTCTACCACACCATTTTGTTGTGGTGTCTATGTGCATGTGATTTGTCTCTTGATGCCTTTTGTCTCCAATAAATCAAAGAACTCATGGATAAGTATTATCCCCCTCCATCTGACCTTAAGCACGTGATATACCAACCACATTCCTACTCAAAAATGGCTTTGAATCAGTTGAAGTAGTCAAAGACATCTTGTTTATGATTCAAGCAATAGAGCCAATTCATCAGTGTGCAATTAGCAATGAAAGTTACAGAATACCTATTACCTCTAAATGAATTCTCCTTTGTTGGTTCCGAAACATATATATGGATGTGATCAACTAGAGGATAGCTCACATAATTGTTCTTCTTGAACAAAAACCTAGTTTTCTTGGCCAATTGACAAGGTTCACACAAATTCGCAAGATTTTGATTATAGAGATTTGGTAATCCTAGCACTGAACTCTTCTCCTTGATTTTCAATATGTAGTTATTTATATTGCTATTGGACGTTTTCCTCAAATTCTTGAGTTCATTCTTCAATTAAATCTTTTTGGATTTTCTTGAAGTGGAGTAAAGCCTTTCTAGGGTTTCCCATACCTTCATGTGTTTACATCTTGTATATGCCCTATCATGCCATTGCTAATGTGTATGTTGAGATATAATGTAGATGAATCTCCTATCCTTCTCATTTAACTCTTTGAAAGTTCTCAATTGATCAAGAGTTGGATTCTCTCTTAATCTAGTTCCATCATCTATGCCAGAAATGAGACCCCATAATCCTGTCTCCATGAGATAGCTATATATTTTAAATCTCCATGGTTGATAATTGTTCTTCTCCAATTTCTCCATTTGAGCACTATAATCTAACATTGTATACTCTAATGCACTCTCCTAGATCAATTCGATGCAAGCGAAGTAAGAAATAACAACAACATTTATCCTTGTACATCACAAATACCAAAAAGATGAGATTGATGCTCTCTTTCGTCACTAGGAGTCTCCCCTTTGCATGAATTCGATCGAATATCTCTCCTTCCTTCAAGGTCCTTCAACGACTTCTCCCAGTCCTCCTTGAATGCCTTTGTATGTTGAAAAGCGTTGATACCATAGATGGGAGAAAATTAACCTTCCTTATGCAGCCTTGAAGAAGGTGTGGCCTCACAGACACACTCACAAGAGCTTTCTTCACTCAAATGAATACTTCTATGGTCTCTTGAATACTAAACCCAATATCATTTGCACACATAAACTAAACAGCAACCTTGCTATTGCAAGTTATCGCACCAAGAATACTCACTCTTACTATGAGAACAAATGCCTCAAAGATAGACAAGTTGTTACCTTCACTAGGCATACACATACAGACCACTACTCACTTTTGGAAATTTTTCTCTCAGAATATAGAATATGCTGAGATTGAACATGAGATTTAGGAAAAATTTAGAAGATAAGAAAAGCTCTCTAGAAAACCAAAGATTACAAGAAATGAGTTCGATTTGATAAGGGATTTTTGTTTTGAAAACACAAATCTATTTAGCTCACACACAAAAATTTGTGGGGTAGATATGGCTATAGAAAGTATACTAGAATCGCATCAAGAAAGCAAGAAAGGGGTTTACTTAGCTTAGGAGCCTACTAGCTTGATTTTGGAACTCTAAAAGAAAACCTTGATAATTATTTCCTCACTATCATGATGGTAGTGAATTTGGAGTACTACTAGCTTTTGTATTGTTACCTATTTTCATAAGATGAACAATATTTACATATGGTTGTTGGTACCAAAGACCATAACATAGAATGTTAGGTTATACCAAATTAGGTCCAATAGTTCTATTCAAGCATTAAACATAGAGTGCTCTATACTATGGTCCATCACATTACATGTAGTGCAACACAATTGATTTAGAGCCGAGTTCATTGCAATATGTCCTAATTTCTGACATTGAGTAGAGTAAACTTTCATAAATGAGTCTAGTACCCCAATGGGTGGTATGGAAGTAACTATTATAACATCTAAAGTCCATTGCATAAATGGAATTTGTGTTATTAGGTTTGGCTCAAGTTGTGCATAGAATACATGATTTTATCCAATGTTTGCATACCATGCAATGCACAGAGGTGAATCTTTCTTTGAACATAAGGTTGAGTCTCTCAATGGACCAACTATGCCACATCATTTGCAAGGCACTCTTGTTCCATAATACATCAAAAAGTGCTTTGAAACAAGGAAGAACAACCAATTATGGCATGAACCGGTTGTTAAGCCATATACTACCAAGTAACAAATAATAATCCTATAGCATTAGGGGAAAAAAGGGACCTTGGATGGGCCTTGTAAGGATCCCTAATTTTAAGGGATTAAGATTAAGAATTTGTGATTAAGGGGACGTTTGAAAACCACTGGTGGTTTTTCCATTAAAATATTGATATAAGGATTGTATGATCTAATATCTGAAGTTGAAGCATTTCAAGCCTTTAGATTTTGAAAATCGATGGCTAATATAAAAAGACCTAACAAAGAAGATTCTCATTTGATTTCTTACATGAATGGCCGAAGGAGTTCTAGAAAGATGGCACACTAGAGTGAGATGAGATTTGGATCACTATGAAGCCTTGATCATCCATTGATCCAAGGGATAAACGCAATTGTCGTCCAATCATACTCGTGGATTAGTTCTAATCGTTCCATCTGAAAACATCAACGGCAAAGATCCTCACGCGTGTGTTGGGAGAGCACAAAAGAGAGAGAAAATGAAGGGGTACAGTAGAGAGAGAAGGAACCTCAAATAAATTGTGGCCTTTAGATTGACTCTTGATCCAATGGTGCTCTATATCTCACACTGATTTATGCAATCATAGATTATGCGTAGCCATCCGATCTGCCGACGATCGTAGAGCTGGCCGCAAATGGTGCTGAGCCCCTGTGACTGATTAGAGAAGAAATGATGAGGCTCTACGCAACTAATTAGAAGCCTTACGATTGCCTTCTCATCTAATGGACGTCGGCAAATGGCGCTGAGCACACTCTAAATGGGTAATAAAAATTTTCGAGAGCAGATCTAAGCCATAGATCGTGCGTGCATCCAATGGTCTATACTTATTTGGAAAATCTTTTCTCAATGCAATAGGAACCGCATGATTTCGCCATGATCCAACAGCATATGATCAATATTGGTTCGTTTTTTCTCAACACAAACTGCTCTCCTCAAGAATACCACGAGTGCATGGTTGTTTTGGAGTCTTTGACTATGAGAAAACAAGGGAAGCCTACTCCTAATCTAGCACTAGACTGTGGCCACTGCTCTCTTCTCATTGGTGGATCACTAATCACCCTCTAATTTAAAAGGCCCACCCAGGGTTCATTTTTTCCCCTAATGGTCTTTTCCATTTATCCTAAATCTATGCAGAAAAGCATTGCATATACCATCATAAGTGGAAAACCGATTTGGAGCAAACTTTGTGAGCCATCTAAGAGCTTCAGCACCCAAGGTATCCTAAAAGACTTGAAATTTCTAGGCATTGTCCTGCCCGGCTTCCAACAAAGCATATTGTTTATCAAATAATTGAACATGAGCATCAGGGTCATTGTCTACTTTGCTATCAAGGTGATTAAACTCACTTCCAATAATCCTATGACCTAGAAAAACCATGATTATAGGATTTTCCCATGTCAGTCACTCCTTGTAGAATTTCCTCAATCACAATCTATCCCCAATCACGATTTTTCTATCACTCAAAAATAATAGTGGAGAGAAGAACGCAGAGATTGCACAAGGTAAAAGAAAATCTGATGCGGAAGAGTAGAAACAAATATGATGCAGAGAAGGAAGAATTCTGATATTATAGATGTGAATCAATGGTTACAATAGCTTTGGACAATAGCTTTTTGATGAAGCCTCTACCTCCCGACCACCCTCGAGCTATCACAATTGCATTCACACTCGCACTCTCAATCACACTCTCACTCTCACTCTCACTCTCAATCACACTCTCAATCACAAGGTAATTCTCAGATTTCTGAGTGTCCTTTGTGTTGATGTGCAGGTCTCCCTATATCAGAGTTTGATCGCTACCTTTTTTGCAAAGAAGTGTGCGATCCACCAATTTTAGAAAAAGTCGAGTTTCTCCAAAACTTTTGCAAAAAGCCATGCAATCGTAGTGTGCTTTCTTTCTTTAGCGTACCTGTCAAAAATAGGAGAAAAACACCAAGAAGACATCCAAAAACATCCATAATTAGACATGGTGACATGTGAGCATCAAAATCACGGATTCGAGTAGAATTAGATAAGTAACTCAAAAACGGTGAGGAATTAGCTTAACCTTGTGAGAGACACTTTTATTCAATTTTGCGATCTACACAATAGTGTTAGAGACGTCTGAGGTCCAAATCCACCTCCAAATGCCACTTTTGAGCCTTGCAAGTTTCAAAATTCTAGAGGGAGTAAAATCAAGGCATTTTCTTACAATGAACTAAATGTAGGACCCTGAACGAGGTACTTAAAACATGATTCACAAGAATTTCACTCAAGCACTTTTATTCTTCATATACTTGCTCTACCTCTCTCTCATACAGAGGTTTTCTTAATTCTTTCATCTTCACCTTCAAAATTTGACTAGAAAACATGATGCTAATAAGGTCTAGAGAGAGAAAATGAAACTTGTCAACCCAAAATTTTTCCTATATGCTAAAATGACCTAATTATTCATTCTAAGCATTATCACCACAATGAAATTCAGAAAGTTCAAAATGAATTATTTCACTAGAAAAGAGGCCTATTACACTCCTCATCTACCGGACCTCAAGGGAGAAATTATTCGGCTTCTTCGTTCAAATCTATGTGCTCACCTTCACCTAAATTCACATTAGTAGTACACGAAATTGGCTTATGATCTGTTCTCTATACATTTGGCTCTACCTTCAATTGCTCCACCCACACGAAGTGAAGAAGAGCAAACAAAACTTCAAAATCCAAGGGTTTGTTGTGTCACACCCTCTCCAATTATCCACTCTACTACTTGTCCACCATCCCATCCACCTACAACTTTGCAGCCTCAAATGCCGCATGTACCTCTAGGAGCTATGTGATGAATGGTTAATGAACTACTACTTCCTCTACCAATGAAAACAACCATTCTGGGATACGCATACTTTCAGGGAATCGTGCAAGCAAATCCTTATCTAACTTCAAATGTAGAGGTTTAAATTGTGGCTATTGTCTCTTGCTCTTCATTAAAATGAGAAAATTAGGTGTCAAAACATATTGGTATGGGATCTCTCAATTGCTTTGATGAACCCCAAAAAAATCCCTTATAGTCTATGCTCAACATCGGCATCCCATCTCATCATGGTCGCCAACTGTTACAGTATGATATACCCTCTCAAAAAATAGGTTCTTTGAATGGAGATTCTAATTTGAAATAGTTAAAACATGTTTCTACTTCCAATTTTATCATAAATGCATGTTGATTTTTGGAACTACTATGTTTTATAGATTACTCCATAAAGATATCATCAACCCAATATAGATATTAACAAAAAATAGATACAAACTGTTAAGCAGTGTATGACACTAGAGAGATAAGTCATTTTAATCTTAGATGCTACATAGCAAGATGTTTGGCGCTCTAGATCTTTACAACAATGTCTACTTAGAGGGATCTTTGATATAGAGTATAGTCCTGAGTGTCTTCTACTTCCTTGTCACTCACTCACTATCTTATCATAATTCTATCTGTTTACATGGATAAAGTAAAACATAAAACAATGTGGACTTTGCCAATAAAACTTCAACCACCAATCTATATCGAGACTTTATAATAATCTCCAAAATTACAGAGTATGTTTCACAAAAAAGTCCACACTGGTAGCCTCCTAACAAACATATGTTAAATAAATGAAAGGTGTGTGTCTCTACACATATATAGATGAGATAATAGGTATTTTATGTGTGTCATGACATACCTAGTGTAGAACTCTTAATCCAACAATCTATGTAATAGTAGGTTGGGTGGAGAATCATAGGTCATATCTTCTACACGTGTAGGGGCAAAACACTATCAAACACAAAAGAGATGAGCAGAATGAATCATAAACCATGTACAAAAGAGTTATATTTTCCATAAATGAAGCATGTACAAGAGTGTGGCAAACCACTTCCATAAATTAGCTGAGCCAAATACAAAATGTGGCAAAGCACTACCATATAAGAATCAAATACAAAATTCTAGTGGACCACTACCATATATGAGCCAAATATAAAATTGTGGCACACCACTGCCATATACATGCCTAGAGGGATCAAAACATCTATATCAGAAGTCTTGCAACAAAGAACATTCATGAAGTGAGACAAATTGACATGATATTTACAAACCACTAAAAACACTAAACCAAGTTTATAATCTCATCACCTCATCGTAGATGCTCCCATGAAACAAGGGCACCATGTCCCTCCAAGTCCTCCAATAGTGCAAACAATCCATGATGATATCCATAAGCCTCCTTAGTTTGTGTTGGAGGGTGACCCACTGTGAACTCCTGCAATAAATATGCAAAATGTTAGATGAACATACATGATGTGCATATATCCAAATGATACTTACAAAATCATGATGCATAGTGTCATATCTGTTGTTATCGAAATGTGACGGTCTAACCGTATCTAGATGTGTGGCCATCACACCTCATTGCTGGCGATATCGATCAGGAGTTTGGTGCTGCTCCTGGCGGATCATATCCCAGTCCTCAACATCTAACCATACAGGCTTCAGTAAGTCTACTCTGAAAGCATCACGAGCCTCGGATCATGAATGGGACATAATCTCACGTGCCGTGTGCTGAATCCACTCCTAGATGATAATACGATGCCCATATGCTGGTTGGAACTCTTGATAGATCATCTCTTTGATATAAGTTTTATGATCTTTATCGTGATCACTCCATTTCAACATCACAGAGTGTCCAAATTATATGGAGCAAAGCTATCGTATGAACTAACACATGGCCTTTCTGACCATATCCATTATCAGAGCTCCATCACATATACTATACAACTTGGAGTCATCATGGTCATGAGCTCCCCAAGATGTACGTTTTCAGAAGAATTTTATCCCTCCTAAAATATTATTAAAAAATTAAAGATTAATTGATCAAATTAAGTTTTAATAATTTATGAAATTTTCACTTAAGTTTGATCTTAAATTTTGCAGGACATGAAGTTTTGATGATTTGGGTTTCAGTGCAAAGATGAAAAGTATTTAGAAGGAGTTTTCAAATGTAGTTGTGGGTACTTGATGAAAAATGAAGGGTTAATTAAGGATTTAATTAAGGTTTGAATGTAAATTAAAGGTTATTCAAGGGTCCAATATAGGGTTTGAATATGATTTTAGGATAAAAGTATAGTTTAAAGGATGATTAAGGGTTTAGATAAGAATTAAAAAGAAATCTAGAAGGTTTTAATAGGGTAGAAGCTTAGTTTATGGGCTAGTTAAGGGTTTGGATGAGATTTAAAACTAAAATAAAAGGTTTTGATTGGTTAAAAACATGATTTAAGGGTAGTTTAAGGTAAACCTATGGTGAAGGGGCTAATTAAGTAAGGTTTTGTTCTCTGAAGGAGTTAATGTATAGGACAAGAGATGTTAAATTGAAACCTTAATAAATATTTTAAATATAAATGAATTAAATAAAAAATTAAATATGTTAATTAATTATTGAAACTATTTAAATAATATTAAGGTTATTGAAAATATATTTAAACTTAATTAAAAAATTGAAAGGTTGTATTTAATTAATTCTAAAGGGTGATAAAAGTGTGAAAATAAAAAAGGTCAAGTGAATATTTATTTTATAAGTGGATATTGTATTTTTTGGTAATGGAAAAGAAGAAAATCCCACGCATTTTTTTAGTTGAGTTGTGGTTGAGTGAATGTGGAGTAAATGTGGGTTGCACGAATGAGTTAACTTAGGAAATTGTGGGCTATGGTGGGCTACTCACATGTATAAAAGGAGGGAAGTCGTATCCAGGAGCTTATGTTATTTCGGAGGTACTTCATTTTACTCTAAGCTTTAGGTCTTGATTGACTCTGCACATATTTTCATGTTGTTCTTTCTTGCAGAAGGAGAGAGAATGCCCATCTCTCTTACTTTTGCGAGCTCATTGAATGCAAAGAAAATTTTTTTCCCTTTTCCATGCTGCAATTGATGCAGAGAGAGAGAGAGTGAAGACCATTTTTTTCCCCTTCTTTCTTCTTTCTTCTTTCTTTCTTCTTTCTTTCTTCTTTCTTTCCTTTTTTCTTTCTTTTTCTCCCTCTTTTTCTTCCCTTTCTTTTCTTTTTCTCTTCTCCCTCCCTCTACTGTTGCCGACGGTGCAGAGCGCTACGCGCAACACAAAGAGAGAGAGAGAGAGAGGGGGGGGAGAGAGAGAGGAGAGAGAGAGAGAGAGAGAGAGAGAAAGAGAGATTTTTATTATTTATCTCTTTTCTTTTATTTTTTATTTTTATGTTCTTTTTTTATATTTTACTTTCATTTTATTTATGTAACGTATAGGTGTAAAGAGTATTTATTATATATGTTTGATATGTATGGTATATATGTGATATGTGTACGTGTGAAATATATGATTAGTGTGTTTATGTATTTTATATGTATGTTTAGTATGTGTGTGTTTGATGATTGATGATATGAAGTGTATGTGATGTGTATGTCTAGTGCATGTGAATAGTATGTGTTTATTAAGTATGTTTGATATGTGTTTTGAACTAATGGATTTTCCAATAAGGTTCATGTTTGAATGCAATGAAAAGATAAATATGGGATATAGTAGTTAGGTTTATAAATAGATGATTAAGTTGATTATATAAGTAAATGTTGATATGCATACCTAAAAATGTTTTATGTTTTCCAGGATAGCAGAAGAAGGGATTAGAAGTAGCCATGTTTCCTCGTCTTTCCCATTAATTTTTCCCTGATCTTATATTCGACTCTTATCTTTCCTAACTCCTTTAATTAGGATTCATTCTATTCATCCAAATTCTCCATTCTCAATAATTAGGATTCACTTAGCTTTTGATCTTATCCCGTCTGATCATATCTATTCATTTACCTTTTCCTATCCATTAGCCTATCTTTTGCAACCCATACTTGTTAGCTTAGACATGATAGAAGGTTATTTATTATGATACTAAGTGTATGTTAAATGCATCGGATTTAAATATTCATTAGCATGTATGCATGTTAGATGTATGCATGTTAGATGTATGCATGTTAGATGTATGCATGTTAGATGTATGCATGTATGCATGTTAGGTATGTATGCATGTAAGATATGTATACAAGTTAGATATGAATGCATGAATGTATGCATGAATAGTGCATGTGTATGCATGTGAAGTGTTATGAATGTGTATGTATGTGAAGTTAATGTGTATGCATGAGTAGGTAAAATATGCATGTGTACATATGAAGTATGATGCATATGTATACATGTGAAATATGAGTAGCATGTGTATGTATGTTAGAGTTATATGCATGCATGAGTGGAAAATGCATGAGTACATGAGTATGTGTGCATGAGAAATGTATGCATGTGCATATATGTACATGAATGTATGTATATGCATGTGTGAAGTATGTGCATATGCTATATGAAGAAGATGAGTGCATGAGTTAGATACATGTGTTTATGTGTGCATAAATGCATAATAAACATAAATAGAATTGCATTATAAGTTCATGCTAATGTATGAGTATATAAGTTAAAGTTAATATTTGTGTGTAAGCGTATGAAATAGATATATTTATATGAGAATGTATCTGAGTGTGTAGATATATACACATAAAAAGGTTAATTAACATGAGTTAGCATAAGTCTAGAATATGTTAAGGTTTGAAGGTTAGATTTATAAATGAGTGTTTTATATTCATAAAAACATACTTATGTTTTTATTTTATGTTATTTTACAGATCATTTGAAGAAGAATTTGATGAACAAAAGATTTGATGAAAGTTACGAAGCTGGGATTTTGCTGCTTGTTTCTGTTTCTTAGCTTATGTATAGGACAAATTTTTGTTTCTATCATTTCTACAACACAGTTTAAAAAATATTAATCCATTTATTTGCATTTATCTGTACATGTTTGACAAAGCATCTACAAGTAGTACTTCTATTGAATGTGATTTACCTTCTTCTTTATTAGAAATACTTTTTCCTAAACCACTAGAGGTTAGTATTTCACAAAATACAGTAAATAATACAATTAATGAAGAATTAGTTAAGGATTGTGTCGTAGAGGAAAGTTTGTACTCACTAGATTAGGATCATCGATTCTCTAAAGTGTTACCTTTGACTTCAATTGTTTTACTCAACCCTGAAAATAGTGAAGTTCTGTTACCTCCACTCGTAAATAGAAATACTGATTGTTCCCAATTAGATTCAAATGAAACTAAAATTGTTAAAGATAGAGTAACTAGCGAAGAGATAATCCTTCCATCTTATAAAGACACCATTAATAAGTATAGAAATGCACTTCCATATGGTCCTTAGTTTAAATATGTGTCTTGTCATAGACACCTCGCATGCGCCATTAGCGAGATGGTTGACTTGATCCACCAGCCATCACAAATCGTTCCCACATCTGTGGACTCGACGTGAAATCACGACATGGCAGAACAGGTATAATATCTTTTTCTTTTTGTATATGCAATAGTTTTGTTTCGGATAGACTGTAAATTGGGGAAAAGGGGGTATGCAAAAACTATATGAAAATTTACCTGAAGCTCAAAAAAGCTTTTCCGCGGTTAGGTTAGAATGTGAGGAGAGTGATTCAGAAGATGAAAAATCTAATGAAACTAAAAATTATTCAATTGAAGCACTAATAAAAGCTAGGGATGACATAATGCAAAAAATAGCATGGGACTCACCCGTCGATCATTTCTCAATCTTTTCACATATAGAAACCAACCGAAAGGTAACTAGAAAACAGTTAAGAGGGGAACCTAAAAATGTTCAGTTTAAGGAAAACAAAAATTTGGACTCAAATGAATAAGAAAGAAGAGAAATAAGGGAGGAGAAACAACCTGAAGTATCAAACAAACTTTTAGATTCAAAGCCTAGTGAACAAACATAACAAAGTGAGGAAAAAACAAAGAAACCTAAACGAATCCCTAAAGCCATTTTGACCTCAGAATTAGAACAGAAAAATGATGCAAAAGAAATACTTTACGACATACTTTTGAAAAGTCAAGTGACTATGTCACTCAAACAAGTATTTTCTATAGAAAAAGTTGAATTTAAAGACAACTTTATAAAAATGATTAAGAGAAAAAGATCCCCACTTAATAGTGACATTCAAATGCAAGGAAATGTAGATGTGTCCCATATATCAAAAGATCTTCTTTCTTCTGACTCTGAAGATGAAGAAGAAAGTGAAGGTCATGTCAATAAAAATTTTCTAGGTTCGATTCTCCCAGATAATGTAAATGAATAGTATGAAAGTAATTATAAAAAGAGTTTTTGGGCTAGAGGAAAGCTTGAAATAAAAGTAAACTCAAGAGATAAAAAAAATTCATATATAGCCTTAGCTTTATTAGACTCAAGTTTTGGAATTAATGTAATTTCAAAAGAATTGTATGATAAATTTAAATGGCCAATAGATAAACAACATGGATGGATAATGAGAAGGGTAGATAATGGATGCGGTGCACTTTGAGGAACTTATGCAAACATCCCAATTTTAATAGGAGGAATAACTGAAACATTTCATTTGTTTATTCAAGATAATTGCTCTTACGAAATCATTTTAGGACAACCGTTTATTTGTGAAACACGAATGGAAACAAAAGTAATGGAAGACGGCTCTACATATGCTAGAATCAAATCAAAAGATGACTTGCAATCATTACAAGTTATGACTGTAAATCCAAACCACACCAGAAATCAGGAACAAATTAGAAAAATGCCAATCCGATCACAAGAGAAGTTGAGTGAGAGTCATCTACCTCTTTGTGAATTTGGGACTTATTTTAATCAGAATTTTTATTAGACATCATTGTTGAGTGGGACAACAGTGGTAACTGGTTTGAAATCTCGCAAAAATGTGTACATAAATTGGAAAGTTTTTCTGTATATTTTACATCCTCAAAATCACATTTTTTAAATAGTAAAGATATTCCTAGGAAGATAATGAAAAAACATGATAAATATTTTCAAAGTAAAGGTTATATGTCTACAAATGAACATATTGAAAATATAATTGAAACATCTTTTTCTTCTTCTTTACTTGATGAAATTAATCAAACTTTTTTTATGAAAAATTAATGCAAATTATACTTTTGAACTTGTTAAATGAATATGAACTAATTTTGAAATTTGTTTCTGATTCTCTTAATGAAGCTAAAGTTAATACGGAATATAAAATAGTTGATAAAAAAGTTAAACCTGTAGCCCAGGCTATTAGTCTACAATAGTACTTTTGATACTTAGTATGATGCTAGGAAGAAGTTAATTAAAAGATGGTTTGGTCCATATGTAGTAGTAACTATTTTTGATAATGGTACATTTAAACTTAGGGAATTTGATGGTTCTTTGTTGCAAAATTTGATTGCAGGGAAAAGGATTAAACTGTTCAAGAAACAAAATAATGAAGATTATGAATTTGATGAAGTTACTGATGAAGATTAAGATCTGTTTTAAATAAGGTAAAAAAGTTTTAATTAAAGATTTGTTTGATTTGTTTGTTTTTTTTTATTTGAGGTAGACAAGTGGATTAAACTTGGTCAGGTGGACAAGTCAAGGAGTCGCACCCAATTTCGGCATAGGTCGATTTGTTTAAAATAAATAAAGAAAGAGCTGAGTTGGGATGAAGTAATAAAACAAGAAAAAAAATGAAATGAAAAATGAAAAAGAAATGAATGGAGAGTCAGACCATAGGAAATAAAAGTAGGAATCAAATAATTCTATTAACTGATGAAAAGTTTTGGTATATGCTGCTATGCAGGATAAGTTACTTAATCCAAGCAAGTTACATGAACAGAAGGACTATGACACTTATGATTTATTCCTATAAATGCTTGTTTAAATGTGGATTCAGAGATATAACATGATATTTATATGACTTATATCTACTTTAATTTTAGGAGATTTGTACTATCTTTTTAATTGCACAAAGATGTATGAATGCGTGATAAAATAAAACTTTGAAAATTTAAAATTTATTTACAAAGAATTTGATATGTTCCACTTGAATGTGCAGGTTGGCCCATCGGGACGATGTGCAGGTTTAGTGGGGGCGAATGTGGTTGGCTCATTGAATGCAAAGCAAATTGTTTTCCCTTTTCCATGCTGTAGTTGATGCAGAGAGAGAGAGTGAAGACGATTTTCTTCCTTTCACTACAACAGATCGATGATATACCGAGGTTTTTACCGAGGAAAATGAACGCAGCTTTATTTGCCGCGACGTCAGTGTAAAGGTCGGTATGCGCCTCGGTACCAAAGCGTCGGTATAAGCATCGATATATGTGTCGGTATTTGCATCGATATTTGCATTGGTAATACCGGTGCCCATACCGGTGCCCATACGGAGGCCTCTGCTGGGTGTTCTATCGCGTATATCGTCGCGTGCTGGGTATATCGATGCTTATTCCGATGACATTACTGGGAGTACCGTCGCGTATACCGATGACCATACCTGCAAATTTTTTTTTGGGTAGAGTGTGTTGTCTTTTGCTACAACAACATTACCATGATGTTGCTTAACAAAAGACAATAGACTTTGCCCAAAAAAAACCGAGTACATGTGATGTGTACTCTAATGTCAACCGAAATATGATTTCATGAAACAGAGTATTATTGGACACAAAAGAGATAATCAGAATGAACCATGAACCATGTACAAAAGAAGTTATATATTTCAATAATGAAGCATGTACAAGAGTGTGGCAAACCACTGTTATATATGACACTTTTACAAAATGTGGTAAAGCAATGCATTGCCATATGAAAATCAAATACAAAATTTTGGTGTTCCACTGCCATACACATGCAAAGAACGTTCCATATCAACACTCCTGCAACAAAGAACATTAATGGAATGAGATAAATTCACATGAAAATTACAAACAACAAGTAAAAACCAAGTTTATAAATTAATTACCTCATCGCAAATGCTCCCATGAAACGATCGCACTGCGTACCTCCAAGTCCTCCAATAGTGCAATCAACCCATGATGATATCCGTAAGACTCCTCCGTTCGTGTTGGAGGACGACCCATTGCCAGCTCCTGAAACAAATATGTAAAAGATTAGAGGAACATATATGAGAAATTTAACACAAATAAATTCAATAAATGAAATGATACTTACAAACTCATGACGCATCGTGTCATATCCACCGCTGCCCGAATGTGATGGTCCAACCGTATCTAAACGTGTGGCTGCGGCATCTCGTTGCTGGCGATATCGATCAAGAGCCTGCTGCTACTTGTCACGAATCACGTCCCACTCCTCAACATCTAACCATACAGGCTTTGGTAAGCCTGCTCTGAAAGCATCACGAGCCTCGGATCGTCGATGGGACATAACCTCACGTGCAGTGTGCAGAATCCACTCTGAACTGACAAGAAACTGTCCATCGGCATGATAGAGTGTCCAAACTGGATGGAGCAAAGCTATCGTATATGTGCACGCATTGCTTTGCCAGCCGCATCCATCACCGGAGCTCCATCTCGGATACTATATACCTTGGAGTCATCATGGTCATGAGCACCCCAAGGTGTACGTGGTGTACTGCATGGCGTACCTACATCTGAGATACTCATCCTAGGAGTAGAAGCGGGTGACACAACGTCCGTCGCACTGCCTCCACAACAGCCGCCTCCTCCGCCTCTAGACCTACCTATAGATCCACTCCTAGAACCTCGTGCTCCAGAGCGTGACCTCGATCTACGAGACGGGACAGAATGTGTATCACACTGAGGTGTCGAACGCACATGTCTGCTAGTAGACCGAGTAGGAGATGACTGAAAAGATGGTCGTGGTGGAGTCACAAAGCTAGGAGACATACCTCCTACGGGAGTAGCACCACCCACAGGAGTGACACCGGCGGGAGTGACACCGGCAGGAGTGAGACCAACAGGAGTGAGGCCGACAGGAGTAAGGCCGCCAGGAGTGAGGCCGGGAGGAGTGCTACCTCGAGCGATCCAATACTGTGATGCAGCAGCCATATATGCGGGAGGAACCTGAGAGATGAAATCCAAAAACTGATCCTTTGTCATGGAATGTGGAGTGACTGGAGGACTGTCTCCCATCATGCTCTGTAATAAAAGAACTCAAGAAATCAGCATGCAATAATAAAAGTAATATAGAGAATAAACAAAAAAAAAACAAAAATTAGTACGTACAAGTGTTTTATTCAAAAGTCCTCTAGTCTAGCATCCTCATGAAGATCCGATGCACCGAGAATATCTATCTCTATATTGATGGCTTCTAAATCGCTTGCTATGCTGGTTTCTTCCTGATCATTGTCTATTGATTCGTCTTCTCGAACAATGACCTCTTCTTCAATGACCTCTTCTTCAATGACCTCTTCTTCTCGAACAATGATCTCTTCCTCCTCGACTATTGAATGAATCTCTGAGTCCACTAGAGATGGACTTTCTTCTACATCTATGTTCTCAAAAATTTGTCTACTACATGGAGCGACTTGTAAAACAAATAGCCACTCTGGTTCTTTTGAATCTGGTATAAAAACAACTTGCTCACAGTGTTCGAGAAGTACAAATGTATCCCTTTCATCTGTCCATAATCTTGTGGAGTCGACTTGAAGCAAACAACTTTTATCCCCTCTCACTGTTGCGTTTCTTCCAGAGGTGACTACTTTGAACCATTTCACATAAAAAACAAAGTAATCAAACTTTCTGAAAGATAGTTTCAAGATGTCTTGAATCATACCATAATAATCTAGCTCGCCTTCTAGAGCATTATCATCTCTTGCACTCGCTCTACTTTTTTGTAGAAAATTCACCATCACTCCACTATCAAAAGTAGACCTATTTTGCTCGATTCGTGCGACTCGAAAGTGTCGTCCATGAGACCGTAGTGCACCGTATTTAATATACTCCCAATCACATCCTTTTGCAAGTTCTTCCTCTTCTTCAGAGATATCTTCACCCGCTGCCTTTGCTTGTGAAACCGCTGTATCTAGCCATCTGCTCGTTGGAAAAGGTGGAAGAGGTCGAAGACTTTCTGGAAGAGGCAAAAATCGAGTGGAACGATTTCTTTGAAACTGATCTCTTTCCTTTGCGTTAGTTTCCTTAACAAGCTCATATCTTTCTAACCACTTCTGCATAGGCTCAGAGTTAACTATGCAAAACTTCATTGCCTTCTCTCTGAAAACTGCATCCATTTTTCTTTGCAATCCTTTACCTTGTGGTTCATCGCCTACGAGACGGACATCTTCATCATCGCTCCATAAGCGAGGCATTTCAGGATCCAACATACGTAGAAACTCAGTTATGAATACAAGAGATTCTTGTACAAGCCATGCCTCTGCCACACTACCCTCTGGTCATGTTCTCTGTCGAACAAATCCTTTTAATGTCTTCATAAAGCGCTCTAAGAAGAACATCCATCGACTATGTATAGTTCCTGCTATTGAAACTTCATCTACCACATGAACCAATAAATGAAGTTGAATAGTGAGAATACTTGTGGGAAAGTATTTCTCTACCATACAAACAACCTCGATAGCATTGAGTTTCACACTCTCTATGCTATCTCTATTTATCTCTTTAGAAGATATCCACCGTACTAAAGAACTAATTTTATAAATGGTTCTTCGTACATTCTCTGAAAGACAATCTTTTAGAGCTACAGGGAGCACAAACTGTAAAATTTTATGCCAAAACTGTAAAATTTTGTGCTAATCATGAGACTTGAGTCCTGCAAGATTGTCGTTTCGTGTGAAAGCAGTATTTAGATACCTCATGCATCCAGTAGGTGTTCGAAACTTTGAAATTGTTTTCTTCACTTGTTGTCTTCCATCCTGCAAAGCACCCAAGGAGCTCTTGGTAACGATACTGTTCCGTTGGACATAGTAATTGCCCACAACTCTCGCATACGACCTCGCTCTTCTAAGTCCTCCCTTTGTGCTTTGCTTTCTTTCTTTCCGATCAAAGTTTTCCAAAGAATCTCTCCCACATTCTTAAAAATATGCATCATATGCATCAGGTCTACCAAATGATTGATCAACAATTCACTCCAATAAGGGAGTTCATGAAAGATGGATAACCGTTTTATGCCAGGAATTGGATTTTCTAAATCTCACAGTTGTTTCCAATTGCTAGCTTTCATTTGGTGTTGCGCATGTCGACCAATTTGTCCTTCACATAAAACATGTCCATCAGGCAAATATCTATGATGTCCTTCATAGACAGTTTTACGTAGTGCTTTGGAATAGCGTGCTTCGAGTCGTGGTCCGCATAAAGGACAAGCATGGTAACCCGAAATCGATAAACCTGAACATTCCCCATAACTAGACCAATCATGCATTGTCCACATAAGTATGCCTTGCACTCGCATGTCTCGTCTTCTTATAGGTTAAGACATGTCACGCACAGTAATCCCATCCCATAAAATGCGCAGTTCTTCCACAAGTAGTGCAAGATATACATCCATGTTTTTTACCTTATACTTACCTGGTACAATAAGAGCTAATAATAAATGACCTTTCTTTGTGGCCAACCATGGTGGGATATTATAATTGACCAAACGTACAGGCCATGTGCTCCATGAAGAACTACGTAATCCAAATGGATTCACTCCATCCATAGCTAGGCCTAGATGTATGGACCGAGGCTCACTAGCAAACTCTGGCCACTTACTATCTATGTGCTTCCAAGCATCAGAGTCAGCAGGCACTCGCATTACATTATCTGTAGACCTGCTCTTTGTATGCCATGACATTAACTTAGCTATAGATTTGCATCTAAACATGTTCTTAATTCATGGAATGATAGGAAAGTTGTTGGAGCAAGTCTATGACAAGCCTAAGTATTGGCTTGAGTCCCACAAAGTCATAGAAAAAGCCTTAAAATGAAGACTATGTAAAGTTCACTTGTGAACTACCTCTTGTAACTTTTGAAGAGTTTACTTAATGTAAAAGTGAAAGAATCTTAAGTGGTTGAGTGCACTTGATCAAGAATGGAAAGAGGATCCATGAATTTGTGATTTGTGGTAGGTAGAGAATCAAATCAATCATTGATTGATTGGAGAGTGATTGAGGGAAGTTAGCCTCCCAAACTCAACTATAAATAGATGGCAGTTTTAGTCGTGGTTAGAGAGACCTATGTGAAGACCTCCAAGAGCTGAGCTTTATGCCAGATCAAGGTGTGATTACAAGGCACACATATGTATCAGTAAGTCATTGTATTGTACAAGCAATATACTTTCATTTTCATGATTATTTGAGTTCATCTTTCCATGTTCTTGTGAAGTGTACTACTCACTGCCATTACTCTCAGTTTTCTCAGTCAGCTTGCAGAGATGTTTTCTCTGAGCTTGGTGCATCATTTTCAGTACTTTAACTTGGTAAAGTTAGCTCTATAAGGCTATTATATGCTCAAAAATTTTCATGTTATTTGGATGTTGCAATCTTCAGTTATGTTCATTTGAAGTCAATAGGGTCTGTTCATCTTCACTTCTTTGTCAGGTACCCGACTTTTTCACTCATCTTGTCAGAGGTGTTGTTCAGTGGTTACATATCCAAATTCAGTGATTTAATGCTTGTTGGATTTCGCTTACTGTCTAGTATAACCATACAAATTTTCATAATCATTGAATTCCTACATTTTGAGTTATGTTGATTTTTCTGCTCACTGGTCTCAAACTGTAGCAGCCCGTGAAAATCGGGATGATGTCATCAATTGTTAAAACTCATTCTCAATGTGTGGTTCATTATTTTTGATGAGATTACTTTTGAAAGTTAGCTCTTTAAGTTACCTAGAATTCCCCAAGAGGAATTAAGCTAATTGCTGCTGTGCTCAGAGAATTATGTAAAACACTAGACAGGTGTATGAACCAAGAATAGCAAGTTTTCACCTTTGAGCTAACTCCAACTTATCTGTTTTGATCTATCTTTTTGAGAGTGATCTTCCAAGGTACATAGGGTGTCTAATACATCCATTGGCAAGCTAAAAGGGCCCACCATATACTCCTGGAGTTCATTTGCCTGGTGTAGATCAAGGATTTTGCAACACCTCTTCATCTTCAAGCACATACCTATCCATCTCTTCACAGTGGTATCAGAGCAAGGTTGGACAACATGACAGATGGATTTCCTTCATCAATTGATAAATTGGACAGAGATAACTACTCAACTTGGTCATTAAGGATGGAAGCTTATCTCCAAGGTAGAAGTTTATATGGTTATGTGGCTGGAGACGAAGTTATGCCAAGTTTCAGGAACAAAAGTCAACCAACACAAGAAGAGCAAGAAAGATTGAGCACATGGTGCTCCAAGGATGCACTTGCAAGGTCTTATCTCCTCAACTCTATCTCAGATTTTTTGTTGCCTCACATTAGAAGTTGTAAGACATCTCAGGAAGTGTGGGATGCACTTGAAGCTTTCTTTTCTTCAAGTACTAAAGCTAGGAAGCATCAACTATGGCTGGATTTCACAACTCTCAAGAAGGCTCCCAAACAAAATGTGACTGATTTTGTCACAAAGCTCAAGGACATAGCGGATCAGTTGGGAAGCATTGGAGAGGTAATAGATGAAGAGCAAATTGTAAGGCAGGTCATCAATGGCTTGAAGGCAGATGACAAGTGGGAACCATTCACCACAGCTATGGATTTGTACATGGACATGCATGTACCTGATTTCAATACACTCATTGGACAACTACTTACTCAAGAGGCAAAGCTTATCAAAAATGGAGAAAGCTCTAAAGGTAATCAATCTTCAGCTTTATACACTGATAAAAGCAAGTCCAAAGATAACAAAGGAAAGGCAAAGAAAGTGGATGATGAAGCAGGTACATATCAAGCTAACTATGCAGGTAAAGGAAGACATGGCAGAGGTAGAGGAAGAGGAGGTAGACAAGGCAGGGGGAGATCCCAAGACTCCAACTCATGTTCTATTTTTGGACTAACTAATCATACAACTGAAAATTGCTTTAGGAATTCCAGGAATCAAAGAGGTAGAGGATACAATAGAGGAAGTTATGGCTACTCAAGAGGAAGGTTCAACAACTACCATGGCAACTACAACAACTACAATCATTCAAACTATCAAGGAGGCTACAGAGGAAGGAGAGACTACAATAACTACACAGAAGACTCAAACAAAGAGGATTCATTATTGATCATGAACATGGCTATGCCACAAGGTAAATCTGATGAGCATGTTTTCTACATAGATTCAGGTTGTTCAAATCATGTGGCAGGAAATTTGACACTCCTATCAGATTTAGAAGATCCAAGGAATAAGCATGAGGTACAAACAGGAGATGATACAAAACATCCTGTGGAGAAAATAGGCAATGTCAAAGCACCTGATGGAAACATCAACCTACTCAGTAAGGTACTCTATGTCCCTACCATTACAAAGAATTTGATAAGTGTTGGGCAGATAGTAGAGAAAGGGTTGCAAGTCAGGTTCACAAAAGCAGGACCATTTGTTGAAGATCCAAGTCAAGGATTCAGAAGAATTGCAAAAGGTGAAAAGACAGGTAGATTGTTCACATTTGAATTACATGACACTAGAAACATTGCTCTCTTTAATTATGGTAGTCAGACACTCACAGAATTGGAAGTATGGCACAAAAGGTTAGCACATATTGGTGAAAGGTCATTAAAGCAAATTTGCAGGGACCAAAGTGTACTTGGACTCCCTAATTTGTCAAAACAACATATGATTTATAAGTGTAGTGCATGTCAATTTGGAAAGTCTCACAGGTTACCATTCATGAAGAAAGGTTATATGCATGGAGATCTCTTGGAGTTGGTTCATACAGATGTATGGGGACCTAGCAAGGAAGCTTCAATATCTGGATCAAGGTATTATGTTTCCTTTATTGATGATTGCAGCAGATGGACTATCCTATTCTTTATGAAACACAAAGATGAAGTTTTTTCATGTTTCAAAAGATATTTGGCTCTTGTGGAGAATCAAACAGGTAAATCACTAAAAAGGCTAAGGTCAGATGGAGGGGGAGAATACTTCTCCCATGAGTTTGATTCTTTTCTTCAAGAAAGAGGAATCAAAAGAGAGGTAACTACAAGGTACACTCCTGAGCAAAATGGAGTGGCAGAAAGGAGGAATAGGACAATTGTTGAAGATGCAAGGTCTATGCTAAATGAAAAGCATTTACCTAATTACTTATGGGCTGAGGCTGTATCTACAGCCACTTACTTGATTAACAGGTTGCCTTCAAAATCCCTTGATGGGATGACTCCATATGAGGCTTGGAATGGAAGAAGACCAAGCTTAGATCATTGTAAAATTTTTGGATGTATTGCTTTTGCTCATGTTCCTTCACAGGTTAGAGGCAAGATGGATCCAAAGGCAGAAAGGTGTGTATTTATTGGATATGACAACAATCAAAAGGGCTACAGGTTATACAACCCTACCAACAAAGGATTCTTGGTAAGCAGAGATGTAGTTTTTGATGAGAACAATTCATGGTATGAAGATTCATGCAGGAAGGTCAATTTACCATATAATCTTGAAGAAGATTTTCCAAAGCTTGGTAGAGAACAACCGAAGATTGAAGAACAAGACACCTCAGAGGATGATGAAGAATCTCAGATGGAAAAGATCAAAGCATGGAAGTCTAAAGGTAAAGCAAAATTGCAAGAACTTGGACATGAGCAGAATCATCACATCATGGCCTAAGAAGATCTATGAGGGAAAAGAAAAAACCAGAAAGGTATGGGTTTGACACCTCATTAGTAACTAAACACTCTATCTACATAGCACAGGATATAAACCAAGAGGAGCCATCATCATTTGAAGAGGCCAAAGCAAAATCAGAATGGAAGCATGCAATGAAGGAAGAGATTGAAGCACTTGAGGAAAACAACACTTGGGATTTGTTGCCCAAGACTTCATCCATGAAGATAATAGGCTCAAGATGGGTCTATAAACTCAAGAAGAATTCTGATGGTTCAATTAACAGGTATAAGGCAAGGCTTGTAGCAAAAGGCTTTGCACAAACTCAGGGAATTGATTATGAGGAGACCTTCTCTCCTGTGGCAAAGATGCCTACTATTAGGGTTTTGCTTAGTATTGCCTCTTCCAAGAATTGGAAGATACTCAAGTATCACTGAATTGTTTAGGTAAGTGGAGAACAAATTTGCTTTCATTGTTGTATCACAATAACTTTATTTACTAATATCGTTTTAATTTCTTATTGCAAGTTTCTTAAAGATCAATTTTTGTGAGAGGGCAATGACATGCCTCCAACACGTGGAGATGCGAAAAAACTTTTACAGTCCATTGGAATGGATTATACTAAAATTCATGCTTGTCCGAATGATTGCATTCTCTTTCGGAATGAGTATGAGCATCTCCACGTATGTCCAAAGTGTGGAGCAAATATATTTAGAGAAGATGTTGTAGGCGAAGCAATCCCCGCAAAGGTTCTTCGCCACTTTTGTGAAGAGATGGATAGGTATGTGCTTGAAGATGAAGAGGTGTTGCAAAATCCTTGATCTACACCAGGCAAATGAACTCCAGGAGTATATGGTGGGCCCTTTTAGCTTGCCAATGGATGTATTAGACACCCTATGTACCTTGGAAGATCACTCTCAAAAAGATAGATCAAAACAGATAAGTTGGAGTTAGCTCAAAGGTGAAAACTTGCTACTCTTGGTTCATACACCTGTCCAGTGTTTTACATAATTCTCTGAGCACAGCAGCAATTAGCTTAATTCCTCTTGGGGAATTCTAGGTAACTTAAAGAGCTAACTTTCAAGAGTAATCTCATCAAAAATAATGAACCACACACTGAGAATGAGTTTTAACAACAAGCTTTAAATCACTGAATTTGGATAAGTAACCACTGAGAAACACCTCTGAGAAGATGAGTGAAAAGGTCGGGTACCTGACAGAGAAGTGAAGATGAACATACCCTGTTGACTTCAAATGAACATAACTGAAGATTGCAACATCCAAATGACATGAAAATTTGTGAGCATATAGTAGACTTATAGAGCTAACTTTACCAAGTTAAAGTACTAAAAATGATGCACCAAGCTCAGAGAAAACATCTGTGCAAGCTGACTGAGAAAACTAAGAGTAATGGCAGTGAGTAGTACACTTCACAAGAACATGGAAAGATGAACTCAAATAATCATGAAAATGAAAGTATATTGCTTGTACAGTACAATGACTTACTGATACATATGTGTGCCTTGTAATCACACCTTGATATGGCATAAAGCTCAGCTCTTGGAGGTCTTCACATAGGTCTCTCTAACCACGACTAAAACTGCCATCTATTTATAGTTGAGTTTGGGAGGCTAACTTCCCTCAATCACTCTCCAATCAATCAATGATTGATTTGATTCTCTACCTACCACAAATCACGAATTCGTGGCTCCTCTTTCCATTCTTGATCAAGTGCACTCAACCACTTAAGATTCTTTCACTTTCACATTAAGTAAACTCTTCAAAAGTTACAAGAGGTAGTTCACAAGTGAACTTTACATAGTCTTCATTTTAAGGCTTTTTCTATGACTTTGTGGGACTCAAGCCAATACTTAGGCTTGTCATAGACTTGCTCCAACAGCTCCCCCTCAAGCCAAGTATGCTTGAGGTCTTCAATCTTCCAAGATTACCTGCAAACCAATCATAGCCTTGAATTTGCAAAGCTTTGTACCATCCAATGCTTTGGTTAGAATATCCGCACATTGTTGATGAGTGGACACATATGATATTTGAATCTCTTTGCTTAGAACCTTTTCTCGTACATAGTGATAATGAACTTCAATATGTTTAGTCCTTGCATGAAAAATAGGATTAGCAGCCAAATGAATAGAACTCATATTGTCACGAAAAATAGTTGGAGTTCCAAACTCCAATCCAAGATCTTTGAATAATGTTTTCATCCACATAGCTTCTTGTGTAGCTATGGCAAGACCTCTATATTCAGCTTCAGTAGAAGAGAGAGCAACTGTGGGTTGCTTCTTGGATGACCATGAAATAAGCTTTGAACCTGCAAAGGTAAGATAACCTGAAGTGCTCCTTCTATCTTCCTTGGAGCCAGCCCAATCTGCATCAGAAAATAGCTTCAAACCTAAATCAGATACATAAGGATAATAAAGTCCTTCATTTATGGTTCCTTTGACATACTTGAGAATCCTTTTGGCAGCATCCATATGTGGTTTCCTTGGTGTGTGCATAAATTGACTTAGCACACTCACACTGTAACATATATCTACTCTTGTCAATGTGGCATAGTTGAGACTACCCACTATACTTTGATATGATGTGATGTCCTCTATGAGTTCACCTTCATGTGAGCTCAATTTGTGATTGACCTCCATTGGATTACCTGCAATCTTACAATCTTTCATCTTGAATTTTGCCAACATGTCCTTAATGTACTTCCTTTGAGTGAGAAACAAACCATGATCTTTGTAGACAACTTCCAAACCTAGGAAGTAGGTAAGTGAACCCAAATAACTTATCTTGAACTCTTCTCTCATCTGATCTTTGATCTTCTTCATACCATCTGCATCATTTCCTGTCAATATAATATCATCTACATATACACATAGGTAGATGACCTCGGAATTACTCTTTTTAATAAAGAGTGAAGGATCTACCTTGCTTGGTTGAAAGCCTTTGTCCTGCAAGAATGATAGATATCTTTGCTCCATTGTAAAGTGGTAAACAAGCTAGTCTTCGCATGTTTTCATATTCTTCATCGACTTCTGATCGTGGAATTTCTGTTGTGTCCATGAAACTCTCGACACCCTCTCCACCATCATGATCTTCGTCCATCTCATAAAATGCTTCAAGCATCTCTTCCATATGTTCATTCTGTGTAATATTATTAGTACTTGCTTGTACGTCTAAGTCCTTTTTTGCTCTCTTTTGTCCACGAGAGGTTACTGGTGCAATGTCGTTTGGGTCCATCTGCTCACTTGGGGGACCATGCGAATGATAACGTAGGTTTTCCAGTCGACTCCTATCAAAGGATCCATACTCTCTAACATGTGCAGTACAAATCTGTCGTTTCCGATAAATTTGATACTTGCACTGTGTGCAAGGACATGCCATTCTCTCTTCAGGATCCAAAGAAGCCATCTGCTACAATATGGACATTTTAGAACATTTGTTTTTTTATTAAACCTAAAAATCATACTCTTAAAGACTTAAACCCTAATCTATATAACTATCCTATTTTATCTATATATTCGGATTTTTTCTTAATTGATCCTATTTTATATATATATATTTATTTATTTATTCATATTTTTTTCCTCTTAATTGAGTTATATGTATGCCTAAACCCTAAAACCCTAATTTTAAAGATCTAGACCTAAATTATGTATATTTCTATACACATGTGTATATACATGTATATATGTATTATATGTGTACTCTAGAGTGTGTATATATGTTATGTAGGTGTTAAAACCCAAAAACCCTAATCAAAATGACCTAGACCTAAAACATGTATATATATGTATGCATGTGTATATATATGTGTATATGTATATATATGTGAATGTAGATAGGTGTATAAGTATGTGTCTATGTGTATGTGTATATATATTCACTCTATTTAAAATGATTAAAATTAAACCTATTTTTATATATTTAATCATATATATTTCATTTTTTTATTTAAAAAACTAGTTCTTATCATATTTTATTATCTATATAATTATCCTACTTTATATATATATATATATATATATATATATATATATATATATATATATATATATATATATATATATATATATATATATTATTTATATATTCAATTTTTTTCTTAATTAATCCTAATTTTATATATTTTATTATATATATTTAATTAAATTATTTAAAACACTAGTTCTTTTTATATTTATTTATGTATATAATTATCTTATTATATATATATATTTATTTATTTATATATTCAGATTTTTTCCTTACGTAATCCTATTCTTATATATTTAATTATATAGATTTAATTATATATATTTAATTAAATTATTTAAAACACATTCTTTTTATATTTATTTATGTATATAATTATCTTATTTTATATATATATTTATTTATATATTCAGATTTTTTCCTTATGTGATCCTAATTTTATATATTTAACTATTTATATTTAATTAAAACCCTAATCTCAAAGATCTAGACCTAAAATATGTATATTTTTGTATGCATGTGTATCTACATGTATATATGTATTATATGTGTAAGTGTATGTG